>PVIJ01007326.1:0-83466 GCA_004024925.1 Scalopus aquaticus | reverse complement strand
CCCAGCCCCAGGGACGAGGCGAGACTCAGGCCGGCCTGCGCAGAGCAGGGGTGTGCCCGGCACCGTGGGCGCACGTTGCTGGGAGGCATCCAGCTGCTCGAAACGCAGCTCCCGGCTTTCGCCCAGAGGCGCAGGGGAGGCGCTGGCCAGACTGCGGTTCATCACCGCTGTCTTCGGCTCCTCAACTGGGACGTTGGTGGGGTTGATATTTAGAGGGGCTAGTGGGCCAGATGACTGATGGAGACGAGGAGTTGGCGGAGCTGGGGGACTTGGGGGCAGATGAACTAGTGGCGTAAGGGAATCACTGGGACAGCGGTGCAGATTGGACGGGGGTTCGAGTGGGACAGTTCGCCTGTGGGGCACTTGAGCTGGTGGGGCAGGGAGACAGGTGGGAGTGAGGGGCCCACAGGGCAGGGCGCGCGGTCTGAACCCTGAGAGGCGGCTAGCGGCGCTATTGTCTTTGAGATAAAGTCTAAGCAGCCGTGGCGGTTAGCTTTGGAGACAGGCGGGAAAGAGATCTTAAAAAAAAAAAAAAAAAAATCCTTTTCTGCTTTTCTTTGACGTTTTCCACCAGGTTCTTGCCCAAAGGCTGGCCCTTGCCATTCTGGTCTGTCGTAATTAACATGTGCCTCTTGGAAAGCTTTTATTCCAAAGAGAAACCAATCGACCCCAAACCTTAACTAAATGCAGTTATATTTGAAATGAAATAATTAAAAATGAGTCATCCATAAAGCAATTCAACACCTTTCTTGTAATTCCGAAACATAGGTAAGGACCCTCTTCATTTTTCGTTTTCCCCCTAAAGGAAACAGGTTGCTAAATATTTTTGCAATTTTATGCCGTTAATTTCGTGACTATTGAGACAGTGGTTATACTGTAGAGCCTCACATTAACTGCCAACAAAATAAGATATATTTCTGATTTCAACTATGAAAAAGTTTTGTGCTATGTCTTGCCAATGTTCAACGGTGGAATGTATTTTAAATAACACAAAAGAATTAGATCCTATAACAAATATGTTACAATGTTTATATTTACAAAATGAGGTTGATGGTGTGCGGCTAGTAAATCTTTCAGCTTAAATACTGATTTTATTGCCCCAGCATAAAAAACTAATTTCTGAGAATTTTTTGTGAGAGTTAAGTCAGATCAGCTCACCCATGAAAGGCACTTGTTCTTATATTGTGGTCTGTTCTACGTGCTAAGAGAACCCAATGCGTTCTTTTCTGGAATTATTAACCACACCACAATCTGTTTTGCAAATTGTTCATTCCACAGTGAGTTACACTAGAATTTTCTTTTTTTCAGTTTCAGGTATACCCACCAGTTGAGATAGAATTACAGAAATAAGGACAGCTACTTCCCCTTGCTGTTCCTGACGAGTATCTTGTCAATCATTCCCCATCCCTATTACTTACCTCTGTTTCCCAGTTGCCTAGTTACTTCTTTTGTTAGATCTTTAGTATTTTCAATCATAAGTACTAATCTGTGTTATTCAGACTTAATTGACATTATAAATATTCTCACATTCTCATTCATTTTGGGGTTTACACTTTTTTTTAATTTAAAATTTACATTGGAATTAGCTTTAAGAGTCTTTGAAAAAGATTTTTGTTTGTTTAGTTAATCACTGCTCAGCTAATTAGTGCTTTACAGAGGTATATATTACTTTGATCTGTTATTGTAACTGCATCAAGGCAATCATTATAATAAGGTTTGGTAAAAATTATCTAGTCAAGTAAATAATTGAATACAAATCTATTTTTTTATCACTAAATATTTTATAAAGGTTAAATTGTGAAAAAAATTGGTAGATGTTCCAAATACCTTTCAAGGAAAATCCTATCAAAAGAGTATTCGCTCTAATTATTAACATTAGTAATTCATGTGAAAACTCTTATCTGTCATTTCAATTGAGGTGCTTTTGTTTTTGTTTTAGAGAAGGTAGGGCATTTTAAGAAAATCCAAATATTCAATATCATTTTTAAATGTGATGTGCTTAAAATTCATGACAGTCTCTACCTTAAATTACCTGGCTAGTGTTAGAGATACAGAACCTAAAAATCCAAGCTGAAAATTAAGACCAGCTCTGGAAAAGTAAACATAAATTTAGAGATCATGGATATATATATCAGCACATTTTGAAAATATCTTTTTTAGCCTAATGCCAAAGTATTTTTTAAGAAAGAAAAATATATAAGAATGATATTATAAATGTAACTTTGCACTCTTTAGCTAATCGCTAATTGCACTCTTTAGTTTTAGTAATCAATTTGAATCAGATAAAATGGAATACTCAACTATTTTTAAACTACCAAACAAGACAGTTCATCTGATTTAACCTAATACAAACTTAACTACATGCATAGTATAAACACAGCAGGAACATTTTCAACATTTAAAAAATATCAGTCTGAAATATCATGAATCTTTAATACATAATAAATTCACAACCAGAATAATATTCCTTCTGTTATATTATACTTCTAATGAAATACCCATTTATATTCAAGTGGAGATTATCTAAAGTCTTCTTTCAAACTCTGAAAGAGATTTTCTCAATTATCCACTGAATGCCAGTGAATTGCTTTCCTTTGAGTTCCCACTTGTTTCCTGGAATTTTTGCCTCAGGCTAATACACCTGGAGGAACATCTGCTTGGATGAAGGTGCTACTATAAGCACTTTGAGGTATCAGGGGGGAGCAAAACCTTTTTGTCCTTTCCTGTGGCAGGGTTCAGAACATCCCTTGGGGCTAGGCTATAACCATGAGAAAGACACCATTTGTAATTAAGTCCTTCCCACTGGCTATATTCCTGTTGAACTCCATGATTAAAATACAAATTCGGTATCATAAATGGTCACAAAGCATTTGATGAAAGGTTATTTTGCTTTTAATGCAACAGGGTGGTAGGACTTTCCAAGGACCCACTTTTTTGTACTCTCTTCTCCAGAAAGTGTCCTGCAGAGAGACTCTTCAAAAGGGCAAATGAAATAATTAGGCAATAAATTGTTCAAATGTTAAGAGCAGAGCAGAGAAGCTAGTGAGGCCATATGAATATCATGCCAAGCGATAAATATCCTCAACTCAGAGATGTAAAGGCTGAGATTCACCTACTTTTCTGCTGCCACATTTCTGGCTTTGTGTTTTATTTGTATTTCCATTAAATTAGGTTTTTTTTTAATCAGGTGTACTGTAAATTCTTTGAGGGATGATATTATATCTTTGCATCTGCAATTCCTAGCACACTGTCTTCTGTTAGAAACTGATCAAAACATGTTTTTTTGCTATTGTTGAAGAGGCTAAGATTATATTTAGGAGAGAAAGTAAAAATAAATGAGGAAAACAAGTTGTTGAACAAACTAGTTCAGAGTACTTTGCATCTAATAGCTCATGGCATAAATAATAAATCATTGAAGGTTGATTAATAATTTGTATCACTGTTATTGATTTCATAGAATTAAAAGAAACATAACACATATTTTTCTTCCATGCTTGGTTGGTGAGCGACTGTATAAATGATAATCAACACAGGTAAAATCTTCAAAATATTTTACCTTTCAGCAAATTAAGTTGAGGTTAAGGATAAAATAAGGTGATTGCCATAGAATAACAGTATCAGTCATTGAATATTGAATTTTTTTCACTTATATTTTTATAGTTCTTTTAAGTTTAAACCAATTATAACCATCAGTAAATGTGGTCCTTACTGTATTTTCTTCTTGCTCTTTTTCTTATAACCTTCAGAGAATAGAATGTCAAGTCTAATTGGGCTGGAGTGATTTATATATAGTTCTTCTTAGGGTGAAATGGGTGAATTAGCTAATGCATCAAGGTTGGCATAGGGCAAGACTATTCAAGAGAGCCTGAAGTGTAGTACTTTGATTATTTGGAAATGAAAGAAAATAGTTTTGAGTTTTCAGCAAGATTTTGAGAAAGACAGGAAGATACTGTAAGCTTATGAAGAAGAATTTCAAAAGGGAGAAATTAGTTAAGTGCCAAGATCAGAGGCATTTCTACCAGACTAGAAGAGAAGAGAATATTGTCATAAATACTTAAAACAGCATACCTCTGTGTATTTTGATTCCAATTGTTTGGAATAAATATCTGGATGTTTTTGAAGTCTTATATAAAGTCATTGCTAAACTCGATAGGAAAATTTTAACTCTTCCTAATGTTGCCAGAAACAAAAAATTACTTCTTTCCTTATATACAAGTTTTAAGCAGGCACTAGGCAGTATTTAAAAGAATTGGTAAAGCACCTGCCTATATGTATTCAGCAGACAAGTACAGACATGCCGCCTTTTGGTGCATTTTGCATTATCACTCTTCACAAACACTGTGTTTTTCATAAGACCCACTACTGGCAAGAGTAGGACTCACTAAAGGCCCTTTATCATGGCTAGCATCTTTTAACAATAGAACATTTTGATTAAGGAGTGCTCTCCCCCCTTTTTTAGGCATAATGCTATTACACACTTAATAGAATACAGCATAGTGTAAATGTAACTTTAATATATGTTGGGAAAACAAAACACTTGTGTAATTTAGTATATAATACAGTGACTTGAAACTGAACCCACAATATTTCTGAGGCATGCCTGTACATTTCTCAAATATGTGCATTTGCATTTATTGCATGTACGTTTTGTGTTTTTGTTGTTGTTTTATGTTTAAGGCCATTAGAAAGCTCACTTGTTTATTTTAAGCACTGAGGAAGTAAAAGGATTTTAGAAGGAGCCTTTGAACAGTGTATGTGGAAATAACTTTACATACATTGATCTTGAATACTTCCTTTCACAGATTAGCCCAGCCAATGGATTCTACAGTAAATAGGAAATCTGCACTTCTTCCTTAGCCATAAGTTGTTCCAAAGTATGGCTAAATTAAGGCATGAAAGGTTAAACTGAATAAAGCAAACCCTATAAGTAAACAAAGAAAAGAAAAAAAAAAGAAACATTTCCCCATTTTGTGTCTAATTGCTACCAACCTTATTGCTGAATGCACAATCATTCTTCAGAAATCTTATCCTAAATGTCAACTAGAGAATGTTTGCTGGCATAAATGCTTAATGTTGAAAATCACTTCCGTTTGAAGGCAGGTAATTTGAGATCATGAAAAAGTCTAAAAAATTGCAAATTTGAAATGACTATCTCTCACCTCATACATGAAAAGAATCGTTAGTAACTTCAGAATCTGGTGATTTCTAGGAAGTTTTTCTCCATTACTGATCTTTGCCCTAATTGCTCTCTTATCCTCTTCCAATAATACAAACAGAAGTATAAGTTTCTAGATTAAAAGCAAGCTAAAGTGATCTTAATCATTTACTTTCTGGATAAGAAACTTGAATCTACTGAGATTAAGAAATTTTTCCAAAGTCATCCTGGTATTGTGTTATGTCTGTGAATTTTCCTAGCCACCCACTTCTGAATAGCAAAGTACTTAAAATGAAGTTGTAATTAATGCATTTTTTTTTAGAATATAGTTAGGAATTAATTGCTTCTTCTTCTCTGTTCATTACCTTATATTTCTAGTACAAAATTTAGCAAAATTCAATTCATTAGTTAGGTATATATCTATCTTTCTCATTATATTATGGGTTCAATGTTTATTCACAGCTAATTCACTTCTAAATCTTCCAGTGCTGCTTCAATCCCCAAACACAAGCCATGGAGGTATGAAAAAAGTTTGTTGAATTGGGTCACAGCAAACCAGAGAAGAAGTATGTTAGCTGAAGAAACTGCAAAGTGCTTTCTTGTTGAACATCTCAGATTTGTCTTCTATAAAAATGTAGCAATGTGTTTTGATTTGGGGTTGGACCTGCCCCATTTTTTATGGTCTTTGGTTCTTCCCTCTTCATTTTCCTCTTCAGCATCGTAATGCCTTCTGACCACTTACCATCAAAGCCTTGCTGCACTAATGCTTGCTCTTCCCATTCTTGCTAATGACCAGGCAGGATACCGTTGACTCTAGAAGGAAATCTGAAATCTTCTTTAGTCCTTCTGCCTCCTCAGTTTTTCATTTTGAGTACCCTTTTCTTATTTGAACCCCACTTTTTGGGCTGTATTATTCTAGTTGCCTTTCCTGTTCTTAACTTCTTTACAGAGATCCATTTCCATGTGCCCACACTATTTCATTCTGTCATTGGTCTGAACATAGCACTTCCTTCGTCAAAAACTTTTTTGACAAGGCTTGCTGGATGGCTGAGCTCTAAAAACCTGAGATGTGTATTTGGTTTTGTGACCTAGATGTTAAAATCTACACTGCTTTACTATACTTGGCCTGAGAGTGGCATTCTTTACTTTTTGAATTAATTAAGTTGTTTGGAGGCAGTAGAACTACTCTTGGTCCAAGTTGAGTGAATATAGTTGTTCATCAGACTCCGGTAAAACTTAAAATATATTTTTTTGGTTACCTAAATTACTATGCGTGAAACTTTCTTAAACAAATAGGTCTCTGCTCAATGGAATTCTGTGCTTCAATTTCAGAGTGTCACTATGCTCAATTTCTGTATATTTAGACTCATAAAATAATAGACAAATATTTGTAGAAAAATATACTTGACAATTTTGTATTGTGGTTTGATCATTTTATGGATTTCCTTGTGGTTGTTGGGCTTTGTGCTTTGTGTGTTTTACTTATTATTTGAATATTTGCAGAGTTCAGACGCTGCTCCCTCAACTGGAATGTATATAAAAACAAAACCAAAAAAAAACCTGTAGCTTGCCTTATTAAATGTCTAGATTTTAGAAAATAATTTTTAAAGCAGTATTAGGTTCATAGCAAAATTAAGAAAGTTTAAAGATTTCAAAATATTATCTTCCCCCACACATGTATAACCTCCCCCCAATATCTATATCCACCTCCAGATTCTGTTTTCAGCTTTTGTTGTAGAAAAATCCTTTTCAGATTTTCTTTGATTGGTGACAATAGTAAGTGATACAAGTCCTTTGTAAAAGCAAAGTGGTTTTAAGGAAAACTTTTGAAAAGCGGGACATACCTGCTTTTCACATGAATGAATCCTAATGTAAACTATGGACTTTGGGTGGTAATGGGGTGTTAAGTCAGGGTCATCATTTGTAGCACATTTCACTCAGGTCTTCATACATTCTGTGAGTTTGTACAAATGTACACAAGTATGCCCTGCTCTTCAGAAGTTTGCATTAAAAGTGAAAGCAGTGTTCAACATTGCTTTTGCTGCAGCAGTGACAGAACCTTTAAGAGTAGCACTGCCAACCTCCTTCCCTGGGAATTACTTTATACAGACTGCGTATGTATCACCTCATTACTCTATGTTGGTATTTTAGGTTTCATATGTTATTGGTATGATTTGGAAGATTATTATTTGAGTATGAAAATGTTCCAAACCTTTTCCACATAAATTAATGGTAATTGCTTCTTTGCTTTACGCCATTTCAGTTTAAGAAAGATGTCATAGGAAGACTCTACTTTCAGGTAGCAGGGGCCATGTGTAATGACAGGCATTCACCATTATAGTATGAAAGAAAATATTTTCACGGCCCTAAAAATACTCTGTGTCCCACCTACTCATCCATCCCTCCTTCTACCTACCCCCTGGCCACCACTGACTGAGTTTCCTTTTAATGCCTCTAGATAGTTTCAGAAGCTAACAATGAGCTTTTGTGAGATTCCATCCTGAATAAAAACTTACAGTTCTAATGACTATATGATTTTAACCATATGGATTTACAGGATCCTCCCCCCTTAGAAAACATAAAAGAGAACAAATTAGGGAGCATTGAACATATTACTTATTTTTAAATATGCCCCAATATTATCTGACTTTTATATAACAAGGGGAGATAAATAATAAATAATGTAAGGGGATAAATGAGTTTCAAGGTAAAATAAGTCAGTGTTAGGAGTGGCCCTTTGATGAGTGTTAAACTTCATTTATGCCTGACAGGCTACCATGTAAGCTGCTCACTGTTACTGATGTTCCATAAGTAAACTTCTTTCAGCTTTTATTAATGACAGTATTATGTTCTATTTTATAATTTAGCTGTTAAAATCATTTACATAAATTAAGGATCATTACATTGTTTTCATTTTAATCTGAAATATGTATGTCATTTGGTGACTACCCTTTTAAAAATTAACTATGAAAATGACTTCTTTTTACCACTAATCTTTTTAAATAATTGAAATTGAAGTATATTTTGTTTCACTGAATCTTCAAAGGACTAGCTGTCAAGCAATAGCTTTTATTCCCACAGGTTTAGGGAAAAAAGAAAACTCTTAAATAATAAAATACTTAATTTCAAGGCCTATCATCTTTCTATAGGCTGGTATTATTAAAGAGTTAGAAAAATAAGAGACCTATTACCATTATTTCCATTTTTTAAATTTATTTGAATTCCAGAAAAAGAGAATTTGATAGATACAACCTGTATTTGTTTTGAAAAATGATCATTTTGGTTAAGTATTTTTGTTGTTTTCATTCCAAGACAGATGTAGATTTTATCCCATGGATTTACTTTGGATTGTAAATCCAAGTCTGCAATTTGGCAAATTGTAAACATGGTACTCATGAATTGAGCAATCACAGTTAATTGATTAATTGGTCAATCAAATAAAATAACAATAATCTGTCCTTTAAACCATCTAGCTTGTGTTCTTGTATCAAAATACACATTAACAATTATTGAGGCTATTTACATTATTTACTTATCATATAGACAATCAAAATAATGATTAATAGAATAAATATATATGCTTTTATCTTTCAACTATATAAAAGTGCTATAGTTATATAAAATTTTATATATATATTATATAACAATACTTACAAAACTTTAATCAGTTTTAGAAGTATTACTGACATATGAATAAGACTCAGAAAACGACCTCAATTAAGTTCTCTTTTGTTCCTGATAATTTTTCTAATGATATTTTTTTCATATGAGGAATGCTAAATAATGGAAACTGTAATAGATTTGAGTGTAAATTATATCTTAATTTTTCTTCTTAAGAATTACAACTTAGGGGCCTCCCTGGTGGCACAATGGGTTGAGCACTGCGCTTTGGAGCTGTCGGTGGCTGCGGTGTGAGTTCAAAGCCCGGCAGGGGAAGATTCCAAAATGGCGAGGCAGACCTCTCCTGCCTTGCCCGCTGCTCTCCTCAACAGTGTGTTTCGGTCGATCTGCCTGTTCTGCTCCCCACTCTGTCTCTGGTGAACCCTCTCACAGCCCCACATCTCTGGCCTATACCACAGCTTGTACGCAAAAGTAAAAAAATAAATAAATCTTAAAAAAAAAAAAAGAATTACAACTTAAATTTCCCTTTATTCCCTGAACATCCTGAAATCTTTTGCATCACATTTTTATAATTTCTTTGATATCTGTCTTCTTTGGTAGTTTAAGCTGCCCCAGGGCAGAAATGAAGTTCATTTCATTCACTGCTTTATTCTTCATGCCTAACATGTGATAAGTAATTCACAAATATTTGACAAATCTTTTAAAAATGAAGGTTTATTTTATTATTTTCTTTTAATAATAATTTATTTACTCATATATATTTTATTTCATTGTTTATTTTTGTAAATGTTTTCTTTCTTTTCTCAAGTGTAGTCCTGAGAACTTCCACCACCCATTCACCCATGCACCATGCCATAGTACCTTGCGCTCTTCCCACCTTCGTTTTGATCCCTCTCCCTCCCCTGCAGAATGTCTCTGATTTATAGTTGCCTGTTTACTTTTGTTCAAAAAAATGAAGTTTTATTTTAAAAGTAATATTTTAAAAGAGCAAAAGCCCCATGATTAAAATTAAATTTCATGTCCAGGCTGTCCTCAAATGAATCTTTGAATAGTATTAACACTTGAGAGAAAAATGTTTTTGTATCCTGATTTATACATTCCCCTTTACAAATCTTTTCATAGGTCTATTAATAAGAAATGGTATTGAATTCCTGTGAGCTGGAATGATCCTCCCTATGAACAGAGGGAGGGAGGCAATGTCAATGGTATAATTTGAGGGACAGTGAGAGTCCTGTCTGTTCAAAAATAGCGCCCACCTGGTTGCCACCGTGTTTGCAATTCCCATCATTGAAGCTGCTTTGTTGCTGCTAAAGTTGCTTTCTTGTTGTTAAGGTGTCTCTGGGAAACCCATTTCAAACTTATTTATTCTAGTTGTTGTGAAAACAAAGTAACATACTACCTCCTTTATGGTGCAGGAGTTGTCATTAGGGGTTATTATATGAAAGGTAACCTTCTGACCGGTAAAAGAACATACGACGCGCTATCATTTTATTGACTGGGCAGAGACTTTCCACCTAAAATTTTGAAAAAGAAGAAAAATCTCTAAAAATATCTGTTAAGCTTTTGGTAAAGCTTTTGGTAAAGATAAGCTTTTGGTAAGTTTTTGGTAAACATTAGAAAATACTCCTCCTCTCAGGACTGGGCAAAAGACTAAATAATATCAGTTGTGAGAATACTTGCACAAAATTTAAGAAAAAAAGCAAATATTCTTGAAACATTGAAGAATCCATGGAATGTGGAAATGAAGTGTATTATTTCTATATTTTACTGGTGGAATGTGTGGGATGACAGGGTCAGCTGATGAGCAGCGATGGGTGGGACAGAGTAGAGGGTAAGAAGGAGAGTTGCTTAGCAACGCAAAGGCCATCAAAGCAATGAGACCTTGTCAGAAGAGATGCCCTGGCTTATGGAATCACCATCTGTTCATTCACCTAAGACAGGAAGCAAAGGAGACATGAGGCTATGGGGATGCAGATTTCACTTATGTCATAGTTATACTTAAGGCTGACTTGCTTGTTCTCAGTTAACCTTTTCTATTTTCTGCCTTCTCTTTGGTAAAGATAATAATGTATATGCAGTGAAGAAAACAAAATCAGAAAAGAAGAAGGGTACATAAAAAATGACTTATTCCCATAATAAATATTCAGGTTCCCAATTCATTAAAATTTTTTAGTAAGTTTTTACTTGTTTCCTAACCAAGCTTTTCCTTCTTGAGTAAATGCATGATGTGTTATGTGGAACAGAAATCGTAGAATTATAACTCGTATATTTAAATCTGGACCCAGCCCCCTGCTAGATGTTGCCTCCGCAGGTTATTTAACCTTTGTAAACAAAAATTTCATCTGTTATAAAATGAAGATGATAATGGCTCTTGATTGCTGGGTTATGTTAGGGCTAAATGAGCTAATGCATAAAGAGAGTATAATCCAAGCTGTGTTCACAAGCTGCTCAAAAATGTCAGCTGTTATTCCCCAAGGATCAGGTCCCCACGCTTGATCAGGCTGGAATGATCTTTGGGTTAAAGATGACCCAGAATTTCTTGAGATGTATTTGGAGATAGCAGTTTGGGCACTTTTCAGGCATTAAAATATGGGTGATTATACCCAAAGAACCGCGCCCCCCTCGCCCCAAGGGCTCAGAATCACATCAGGGGTTATCTGCCTTATTGGCACAAAATTTGAGAGAAGGAAATCTTTGCTCTCTGACAAAAATATTTCACTGTGTTTTCCTTCTAGATTTGGATCATTGGTGGTTGATATTTCACATGATGTTAATGCTAAGATATTAGAGAAATGCTGTGAATTGTAATCATGCAGAATTTTAAATACTACACGCTAGGTAATTTACTTAACGAACAAACCATGCTGGGCAGACTAATTAAATACTCACCTTTGAACTTCCTTCTTCCACAATGATAGCAGATCTTCTTTTTATTTATTTATTTTGGACTAAATTTTGCTCTAGAATCTTCTGACAGTGGCTTCTTTTCTTCCCTTTTTCTGCTTAACCGTCACAGCCTGGCTTTTGCTTCATCCACTTTACTGTTCTCATGGGAACACTGACGACATCTGTAGTGTCAACTCTAACACCCAGGCTTAATTTGTTCGCTACGTTTGGTACTTGGCCTGCATCACATATTTTTCAAATTATTTATTCCCTTTGCTTTTGTGATATTCTCCTCTTGTTCTTACAAATATCCGACAACTGCTTCTTTGTCCACATTGCAGGTTTTTCCTCTGCCATCCCTTTAATGCTTTCTAAGTTTCAATCTTTGATCCATCGCCCTTTTCTCCTTACATCATCTTAGATTATTTTAGTTATCTACCATCTATGTGTCAATCTAAACCTCCAAAGTTTAGACTCTCATTTTCAAACATATTTCTGACCATATACCCAAAGTGGACATCTCTCCCTCAGCTAGCCCCACCATAAATACATTCCTCCTTGTTTCCTGCCTTCATTTATGACATTACCATCTGTTTATCTAAAACCCTAGGAATCCATTTGCCCACCAGAAAGCCTAGGAATCATTCTTAAATACTGTTGTGTTATCGCCCATATCAAACCAGGTCCAGTCAGATTTACTTCTAAGTATTTCTCAATCTGGTCTAAATGTCTGAGTTCTTTCTGACCTGAGCCATCACTAATTATTTCAATAGCCTTCCAAATGCTCTCCATTCTTTTCTTTATTTTTAAAAAAATATTTATTCATTTATGCATAAAAAAGCTGAGGTGTAGGCCACAGTGGTGTGTGTGTGTGTGTGTGTGTGTGTGTGTATGTGTGTGTGTGTTGGTGAGAGGATTCACCAGAGACAGAGCAAGGAGCAGAACAAGCAGATTTGCTGAAATACACTGCTGAGGGGAGCAGTGAGCGAGACAGGAAAGGTCTGCTGCACCAAGTGGGTTAGTTCCCTGATTGGGTATCGAACTCATGCTACAGTGGCTGGCATTAGCTTCATAGTGCTGAGACTTAAACTCTTTGTGCCACCTGGGAGGCCCCTCCATTTTTTTCTTTTAATAATGATGATAGCAGATCCTTAAGTAGCACTTACTACATTCCAATTTCTGTTCAAAATGCTTTGCTTGTATTAACTCATTTAACGCATAAGACAAGCCCCAAACTAGGTATTCATATTATCTGCTTTGTACAGATGTGATCACTGAGGTACAGTGAGGTTAAAGAATGTGGGAAAGATCACAGATCTGGTAATGAATGGACGCAACATACAGATGCAGCAACCAGGCTCCAGGGTCTATCTTCCATAGCATATTCAGAGCAATCTGCCCATGAGGAAATTTAACTGTGCTTTTTTTCTTATTGCCCATAGCCTGCAGGATAAAGTTTAATTTCTTTAATATGGCATATAATTTCTGGTCTCTACTTATCTGTAGAGTTTCACTTGTTATCTGCCACTTTTCACTGTCTTAGCCACAAACTACTCCCCTATACTCTAGCAAAGTACATGATATACCATAGTCGTAATGAATTCTGTAACTTTCCAAACCCACCCATTCAGCTTGACACTCATTCTCTCTGTTCTTTAACTGATAAATTTCTTAAATACACAGTTTACAAATACTATAACAATTTTGCTGATGTGTTAAAAGGGAATTTTGGGGGAAAAAAATCTCCCACATCAAAGATGTCTTTGGCAAAGGTTTATTTAATAGGTGCCATCTGAAAACTGGTTGGAGATTGCCTTTTGAAAGAGACATTTACATGTGCAAAGGCAAATCTGTCTCTGTAAGGCTGGTTCCCTGACTGTACTGGAAGACCTAATTTCTTTAGCTTTTTTCAAGGGAGAAGTCAGAATTTAAACCTGCCTAACAGTGATAACTTCATTTACTGTGTCTTCCCAGCTAACCTCCCATAATTGGCCTTCTCTTCCCACCCACCAACCTTACCAAACATCCTTTGTCTTAGCTAAAGTTATTTAAGATGGTATCTGAAGCCACATATGAGAGTTATTCAGCCTTCTGTGTCTCTCCACATCTACAGAAGGTACATATATTACTTATTAGACTTTTTTCTGACTTTTTCTCTTATTAACTGTCTGTTTCTTGTTCGGTTATTTGCCAACTTAGAAAGACCCAGAGCAGGATGGGAAAATTTCCTTTTGCACACCTGACAATTTGTGCCAGACAGAACTGTGAGATACTCTCCTCCCCCAAATTCCTGGCCCTTGGTATTGGTACACTTTTCCAGTTATTCAAACAAATGTGTTGCTATGGAGGGATTTTGTAGATGAAATTAAAGTACCAAGTCAGTTGACCACCAAGGGGAACTACCTTGGTGGGCCTGGCCTAATTATATGAGCTCTTTAAAAACAGATTTTTTTTTCTCCCCCAACTGCTCAGAAGAAGAAGGTAAGAGATTCAAACCTGAGAAAGAGGTGGCCCCATGCAAGGATTGAGAGAGGGCTTTACCGGTAAAATTAGCTCCTGGCTAAAAGCCAGTAAGGAAACAGGGACCTCAGTCTTATAATTGCAGATAAATGTATAATGCCACAAAAAAGAACTGGAAGCTATTGTTAAAATACAAGATCATCTCTTCTGTGAGCATAGTTTTACCTTTCCCTTTCCAATCTGAATGCAATCTACTTCCTTTTCTAACGAATTTCCCTGACTTGAAACTTCAGTACAATATTCAATGAAAGTGGTGTAGGCTTGATCTGACCCTAAATGGGGTCAGAGGGGCTTTTCCCAAGGTGTCTAAAGTAGTCCTCTTCTAATATATATAACAGCAATAGTGGAACTAAGGTTAACGGAGACTTGCTGGCCTCAGCTGGGGGGAACTATTGCCATTACTTAAGGAATGAGATTATTTAGACTTAAGCATTTCTCCAAAAATAATATTTTATATTGGTGAAATCTATCTTAACACAGGCAAACATCTCAAGGCAACGTTGTGTCATCTCCTTCTCATCTGTATGAAGCTCCTCCCTTACTCTTTAAAACCACTGGCCCATTAGCACAAGACACAAACCCCCAGCTTGTCCCATTTACTTGAGAATTTATAGCCATGTGATTTCTCCATGTAGAGTCATTAAATTTTCTCTTTTCTCCTACTGATCTGTCTATTGTTAATTTGTTTGTCCGGTCTCAGTTTTGCTGAGTCTTTCCCATGCATAAAAGAGCCATGTATGTTATTATCAAATTTCATTTTATTTTTTTCTCTTATTGATCTGTCTGATGCTTATTGACAGCCTGGAAGAGACCAGAGGTGTACTGGATGATTCCTTTGTGCCACAACATTCTCATGAGTTATGTGAGCAGGGACTTGAGTGACTGCACTAACAGAGAATATAAAATTAGCCCAAGAAAGATCCAGCAAAACTAATTTGCCCACTTGGCCTCAGATGCCATCTTAAGTAACTTAGCTAAGATAGAAGGACTTTGGTGTTAGGGGTTGAGAGAGGGAATGTCAGTTAGGAAGTTTTACTGGGGAAGGCACAGTGGACAAAGGTATGCAGATGTAAGTTCTGCCTTCTCCACAGAAAAGATATGATATTAGGTCTCCAGGTGCATGCCCTGATGGGGAAGTTTTTGAAAGCAACCTCCACCCAGCCTTCAGAGTCCCTCCCATGCAATCAACATTTTGTCAAAAAGGAATATTTTGGGGGTGTCATATTTTTTGCTCCCCTACACCTCCTAGGGTCATCTCATCTTCCAGGTATTCCCTTTAAGTTTTTTTGGCCTACCTCTTCTTTTCCCCAACTGATTTTACCATTTGCCAATTCAAGCTGTTTCTATGTTAATAACGGTGGCTGATTTTTTTTTTTTCACCCTGGGGACAAGGATTTCCCACTGAGTTGAGCTTTGAGTCAAATATGACATGCCCTATGAATGAAGATTTTCCAGGCAGCTGGCAGAGAAGAAAAATAGTGACTATTCTCTGGGAATGGAGCTTTTTTCTGAGCTCTAAGCCCACTTGGCTCCCTCAGGCTGGCTCCTCCAACATCCCGGCCTGCACAGTTGCCCTGGTTGTGTGCTGCTGATTTTCCTGGCTGCAGTAGAGCTGGGAGGGGCAATGGGCACAGGGAAAGCTAAAACCCACAAGCTCACTGTTCTTACCAAAATGTACCCACTTTCTGGAATAAATCCACAGCTGAGATTCTGGCAAACATTTGGTCAATTTCTATAGTTGCAGGAAAGTTAGTTATGCCAACTTTTGTCAGTGTTTTCATTACTTTAACGGAGGAGTGGATTTTTGGAGGTCCTTACTCCATCTTTCCAGAACATGTCTCCTGCACAGTATATAAATGATGTCCTTTTTCCTGATCTTAAGCAGAAATATTACTTCATTTCTGTAAGCACAACTTTCCTCATCTACAAAGTGAAAATTGTAATACATGCTTTATCAGGTCGCTGCATTAGATGAAAAATCACTGACTGAATGTAGAGGGCTATTAAAAGATGTTGCTTCTCCTCCTTTCTTTTGTGCTTCCAATTTATTTCCCATATTTAAATCTTTCCAAAGTCTGGTTTAAAAACTAGAAGTGTCTATTCATACTTGTTAAAATTTACTACTCTTATCTTTCAGGGCCTTCCATCATCTATCCCCATTCATCTTCTACTTTTAGTCCTTGCAGTCTGGCATTAATGTTCAGCTACAGTCAAGCTGTTTCATTCAATTTTTCTTGGATTGCAAATGATGTAAGGATTTGTTTTCATGTATTTATCTGTTTATTTTCTGGATTTGCTTTCCCTTTATCTCTGCCCTCTCACCGGTATGCTGCAAACTAGTGTTTTGGGTTTTTTTTTCATTATAGCACAAACGAGTAAAATCAATGAAGCAAGGCAATTCTTATTTTAGCAAAAGACAGACCATGTGGTTGCTGCAAGCAGAGCTTTTTCTAGGTCCCCTACCCCTTACTTAAACAGTCTTCAAGCGTCTCTCTCTTTCCTTAGACTGTGCACCTTTAGGACCTCATGTTCTGCTCCACCGTTCACTCTTCTTTCCTGCCTACTTTGAAACCCAGTCTATTTCTACGTGTGATTGCAATCAATTTAGTTATTTTATCTTTCAGTGCATTTCATTGCTGCATGGCCAAGACTTTAGCAAGGCAAATATATCAGACTATCAGTACAATGTTGCCTTGGGTTGGATCACAACTATCAGAAAAAACCCACAATTTTAAAAGGCTTGAGCATGTAAAATAAGCAATATTTCACAGAGGGATTAATGAAAGGATATTTTATTCAGTTTATTCCTGCACAATTTTGCCCACGGCTTCTAAAATAAAAGTGAATTCACTTCTCAACAGTGTTATTCAGAAAATGTTAACTTCAGACATTATCTATTGAATACCTGTTATAAAAGATTAAGAAATCAATGCATACACATTTTCCCACTTCTTGTCAAACATTGTCCTACTTTTGTCAGACATAACACTACTTTTACATTTTCAACGGCTGTGGTATAGATATCAGCATACTAGTTTTTTAAATTGAAAAACAAATTATCTACATCCCCTTAAGATACTTCATGTATTTTGCAATATTTGTTCTATAGATACATAGTATGACTACATAATTTATGTAACCTATGTGTCACTATATAGTACATGCACTATATTTTCCAATTTTTTACATATAAACAATATTATGCCTAAATAATAACTACAGATAAATTTTGCTCATGTGTTTAATTTTATTCTTTCCTTGTTCACTAACTTTATGAAGAAAATACAAAGCAAGTTTAAAAATTTAAGCCTGCACACCCCAGGTTTACCAAGCACACAGAAATTTCAATTAATGTTTAATAAACACAGTGTAGTTCACCAGTAAGATTAAAATCTTCTATCTTTTCACCCAGGGTTTTGAAGGCTGTGTTTAGATTATGTCACATCAAGTGCAGCATATCACTAATTTCGCTGTTGAGGTGGTTTTATGAAATCACTGCCACCACAGTACAGTTTTTTATGCTTTATCACCTTTTGATGTAAATGACACTTTACAAAAACTGAAAACACAATGAAAACATCAGCGCAATCTTAGGTTCTACACATCCTTGTTTTATAGACTGTAGCAGATCTTGAGGTTTCAAAGTATGTTTGTCATTAGGAACTCCCAACCCGTCTTTTTAGAACCATACATGATAATGATAATTTCAAATATTTCATTTATTCCAAGCTATAAACCTAAAAATTTAACATGGAGCATAGTGTTTCTAAACTTGTAATACAGGTTCCAATTATAGTGATTTTTTGTGCGTATTTAAGAAAATGTTGTCAAAAGCTCTGCATATCCATTGTGAATATAAACATTAAAATAATCACTGTTAGCTAGTTAGTACTTTTCATAATATTTCCAAATAATATACTGAAACACATGACTTCACAAAATGGATTAAGGTTGAGGAGTTTATTTTGAGGAAACTACCTGAATATGTGCTTAGGTTAAAGGAGAGGCAGTATACACTAATAATTCAAAATGCTACCATTTATACTTGCCTAATTAAAAAAAGCTCTTCACTGAATCTGTTGAGTGGAGTGGAGTGTCTGTGTTACTGGAGTCTCCGCATCATTAGCTTTCCTCTTCTATTTAGAAGTGTTTAACAGAGAAGCAAATGCTATTGTAAATATGCCATCACTTTGCAAGGGATAGACAGTTAAACGAACATTTATTAACATCCTACTCTGTAGGCCACAAAAGCAATGCTTTCTGGTTTCGGTCTTTGATAAGTTTACAATCTAGAGGGAGGAAATAGACACAAAAACAGATTATCTGAATATGATAGTTTTAAATGAGTATTTGACCAGAAGCATCAAAGGACATTTCAGAGAACAGTACTGACCTGTTTGGAAAGGTAAGGCAATAACCTGAACTGAGACTTCAAAGATAAAAATTAGTCACACAGATGGGATTCCCCACAGCCAGAATAATGTGAAAAATTTTGACCTGGTTCTAACTAGTCCTATCTTGGTGAGTAGGCTGAGCACAGTTGTTCAGGTTGTGCATTGAGCTAACCCATGCTGCTCTAACATGCACTCTTAGACTTTTGTGCATTTTATACAAACACACATTCTCCCATTCTTCTCAGGCTTGCATCTGGTTCTGAAGTAGGTGGATCATACCTGCTTGTCCCTGTGCAGGCTTGGCAGAGGAAAGAGGTTCCTGAAGGAAACAACTGCAAGAGTTCATTGCATTCAGAGAAGATGCACATGTAGGGAAAAATAAAGATTAAATTTAGAAATGTTTTAATGCATGTGTTAATGCTAGAAATCATTTGCAAGAGAACAATTTGGGAACACTTAGGATCAGAGCCATACATAAAGTCATTTAGTTTATCTGAGTGAAGGATTCACAGAAAACAAGTCTCTGAGGAACCAGCTTAGCACCGGTAATGAACTGTGTCACAGCCGGATATCAGAACACCAGTAAGCTAAAACTAGCTGGGTCAGCCACTATCTTTGCAGTTTTTAGGTAAGTGTTAACCCCATAGATAATAGAAGATTGGTGGTAAATAGTTTACACTCCTTTTTCGGGGAGACATAGGAAGCCCCTAAATATATTCCAAAGTCTTTACATTTCTGGTTGGGAATCTCCACGGAGCTCCAAGGAACAGGTTGCAAACTGGGAAGCATGACTTTGAACAGAAGTTGTGTGATCTTTGGGGAAGTCCCAACTCAGCAAAGTCCTGCTTTTACTTATAAGTTGGATACAAAAATATGATCCCTAGCCAAGAAAACCAGCAGTAGTTGTTCAACAGCAATCAATTGGCAAGTAAAATACACATTTCAGAAAGAAAAAGTGCTGGGATAGAATTTATCCAGACAAATTTGGAGGCTGAGTTCATTTAATCAGGTCTCCTGGAGAGTTGGATATTGAGATGTAAGCATGACCTAGAGAGACTGAACAAATATTGCTCCTTAGAGTAGACAGGTTCAAAGTAATTTTTGGTACAGTGACCAAAAGCCTGCAGGCACTGCTACCAAACCTGTACTCCACCTATGGCAGTGCTTCAAAAGTTTAGGCTGAGAGCCACTCGCAGCACAAATCACCTGGGATACTGTCAAATGTCAGATTCCTGGACTCTACCCTGGATTTATAGCTTTGGTATCTCTGAGAGTGAGATTGGAGAATATCCCTGTTTTATAAGCATTCTCAGTAAATTCTAGGTCTATTTACCATGCAACAATCATCGACTTGCAGAATACTATGTACTATATGGAGTACTGACATGTAAATATACAGGAATCTGTTTATACAAAGAAGCTGTATTTGTAGACTTGAAGATGTAGAAATTCCGAGTCTGCATATGTCTGTTCATGGGAAGACTACAGAGACATCTTGCTACTTTGAAATAAGAGCACTCCTACTGAGCCAATATGCTTCTCATTTAGATTTTTCCTTCCTTATTTAAAAAAATTCAAATAGAGAGTTTTATATAGATGAACTGGGATGAACTGGGAGTGGATAGAAGAAGAGTTAGGGGAAAAAGTCTTGTACTCACAAAGTCACCTGCTTAAAATTAAAGCCATCAGTATCGGTGAATACACTGCACTAAATCTCTAGTGGGATGCTGGCAAATGGTGGACCCCTTGCTCCTTTGGGAAAAAAATACTGATTTGTACAATTTGTTGATTTTTATGAGTAAATATTTTCACATCAATGTCAAGCTACCAATGATTTAACAACCAACTAGCAAAGTTTCTGAAATTTTAATAAATGATTCTTGTGAACCAATGTCATCCTGGTCCACTGATTTTATATATAAATGATTACATTTACACTGATATTCTCCTACTTCATTTTGCCATTAATTTATTATACTGAACAACACAGTTTCTTCTCCATATCCGAACCAATATTCATAAGTTGGTTTATTTTTTTTTCCTTTTGCTAGTCTTTGTATATCATTATAATTTTGACATCTTAACCTGGGCTATGAGCTTTTTATTCCAATTGTTTTTCTAGAATTAACATTTTAATGTGCTTTGAAAAGAAACAAATGAACCTTATAACATTAATGGAAAACTAGGAATAAACACTAATGAAGGAAGTTAAGATTATTTTTAAAGTCTTTATAAAACTAAGTGACATCAACATATCATCTGATCTATTTTTAATTTTTTTTTGTCTTTTGCACAATAATTTGGTTCATAGACTTGGAGGATGAGGCAGATATCTAGTCCAATTGCTAGAAAGAAATTTTAGTCTTCCAAAAATGATTTATGTTGATTTTAAAACAAATATGCACAGCACTAGTAGATTCTCATGTATATTCTTATGTGTGGGTGCTTTAGGTAAAATCAGAAATCACATGGAAAAGGAGAATTAGTTGTTCTGCTCACCAAGAATGAGATGGTCTATAGATTGTATCATTAAATTGACTCTGGGAATCTTGATTTTCAAGGAAAGTATGATCTAACAGTTTGTTTTGATCTCCTTGGTGTTATTCACTTTATCACTTTACACCACATTTCATAGCCCAAACTGTTTAGCATTCTACTGTACAATAGAAATAGTTGATTTCTAAGAATGAAAAATGATGAATCTATAGGATTTCATCGATTTAGTCTGGGGCAATCTACTTATTCCTTGTGGTCGTTAACTTTCCTCTACAGCTGGGCAATTGCAGGATCACTTATGTTCTGGCTGGATGAACAGGAAGAACGGGCTGGCTGCTTTTCTGTTTTTTTAAAGTATCTATATCTAATATATATTTATTTCCTGGCTAAAACAAAGGGCGACTTTGGTGGTTATCAAGATCCTTCCTGGTTTTGCTATATTTGGTCTCTTCCTGCATTCTTCCCTCTGGCTCCGCAGCAGCTCAGATCCCCTGCCTTGCCCTTTTGCTTGAACTTTGAACCTCTCCCCTCTCTTGTGGTAGTCAAGCTCTTATCTCTGACAGCGTAAAAAATCTTTACAAGCTTTGAGGATTCTTTTCCTCTTCATTTCCATAGTAAACAATATCAGAAGTTTATTTTTTGGTTCCAATTCAATTCAATTGGAATTCAATTTATTCAACTGACAAGTTCAAAAATTGAGTAACTCAATGAAAAGTTAGTTTTTTTTTTATTTTTTAGGTTATAAATATTACTATTGGAATTCTTAAGGCTAGCATCTTTTAGCTGTTATTTGAAAGTACTTTTGGGAGATTTGTACATTTCAAACATAGTTAACTAGCAAACATCTTTCACCATCCATAGTTAAATTTATAAATGAAATATGAGCAATATTCCTAAATAATTCATTTGCAAGGAAGAAAATGCCCCCAAAGGATTATTTCTATGGTATAAATAATTTTAAATACTTTTAAGTTTCCTAGCATTTACTTAAAAGAGTGTAACTTTAACTGAATTCTGTCCTGTAACTCATCATCTGAAAGACTGCAGCTTTTTGCTTGGGTTCTAACTGACTGCCATGAATTGCTGAGTTTCCTTTAGTGGAAAAGTTCCCTAAGTATGGATTATCACTCAGTGCAATTCCCTTCTTTAGCTTCTGCCTGGTTTGGTCCTACTCCGTCGCTTTCAAATACTTGTTTTTTATAATTTGTCTACAGTTTCACTTATTTCCTGTGGGAAGGTCAGTTTGATATTGACTACCAGTACCTCTGCGGAATTTTTTGAACAAGACGAACTTGATTTTTCAATCTGTCAGTGAAAATATAAGACTAGGAAAATGAAGATTTCACAGATAGTTTTCCAACAACAAATACATAATACATTTTTTCATACGGGAATCTGAAAATCTTAAATGTAGAATTTTTTTATACGTGTTGTGTCATACCCATAATGCAAAATCTTTGAAATTACATTCTGCTGCCAACAAAGCTACTGGCTCACCAGCAAGACCAAAGCGTGTGCCTTTTTATTTGTGTGAACAGCAGTGCTCTGGAGTTGGCAGTGGCCCAAAGTTGGTCTTTTTAAGCTGTGCCCTAGAACAGATGTTGTGTTTCGTTCTTCCTCAAGTGGCTCAGATATCTGACAAAAGCAAGAACAGTGGCCTTTTAACCTGCAAAAAACAACAGATAAGCCTTTGGCATTTTGAGACAGTTATCTTATTTCAAGAAGAGTAAGTCTTAGTTATTAATGTAGACGAGAATCATAATTACTCCATTGAAATTTATATTCTATTAAAGCGCTTCTTTAAATGCTATGAGTAATACATAGCAAGAGACAAATACAGAAAGATGGTAAAGAAGAAAATTTTCAACAAACATGATACATAAAGTGTATTGTAGGAAAAGGAAAATGAAAAGGTGGGAGAGGCATAGCAACCCCTTTTGTGAGCTCAAATAAGCCAATTTTTTTTTAAAGATTTATTTATTTATACATACAAGCTGGGGTACAGGCCAGAGGCGTGGGACGGCGAGAGGGTTTACCAGAGACAGAGTGGGGAGCAGAACAGGCAGATCAGAAGTACACTGCTGAGGGGAGCAGCGGGCGAGGCAGGAGAGGTCTGCCACACCATGTGGGATCCTCCCCGGCTGGGCCTCGAACTCGCATCGTGCGCTGCCGACAGCTCCACAGCACAGTGCTCAACCGCTGCGCCACCAGGGAGGCCCTCAAATAAGCCAATTTTTTTAAAAAAAGATTTATTTATTTATGCATACAAGCTGGGGTACAGGCCAGAGGTGTGGGACGGTGAGAGGGATCACCAGAGACAGAGCGGGGAGCAGAACAGGCAAATCGTCGGAAATACACTGCTGAGGAGAGGTCTCCTGCGCCATGTGGGAATCTCCTTGGCTGGGCGTTGAACTCATGTCGCTGCTGACGACAGCGCCACAGCGCAGTGCTTAACCGCTACGCCACCAGGGAGGCCCTCAAAGAAGCCAATTTGATTACTTCACAATGTTGACTCAAAAGGATAGTGATATCTGGGGGCTACCTTGTAATTTATGATGAAATTCTTAGCCTACACTCCAATTCTAGGTAAAATATATTTATATGCAAACCAAAGCAAATTATCTGTAATAATGAACTGAATAATCTGTTCTTGCAATGTCTGTGCATCCATCTCCGTCCTCCGTCCCTCTGATAGGTACATTACCTGAATGATTCAACCTGAGGCCAATGCAGGGTCAGCCAGCACTCCCAGAGGTCAAATGACAGATTTGTGCTAGCAGTGGAGTAGCCAAGCCTATTGGAACACTGAATTTCAGTGATTTCCTATTTGGGTTTGTTAAATTTTTATACTTTCATCATTTGGTTTTTTTTCTCTTTCACTTTCTCACTTGTTTCATTTAGCATAAAATTCCCCACCAACACTGTACAAGGTGTCCTTCTCCCCCCCCCCACGCCTTCCCCAGCACTTATTCTTTTTTTAAAATTTTTACTGTATTTTTAAAATTTAATTTATATCCTTCATATTATTGTGTATCCCCCCCCCATAGATTTCCCACCACCAATCCACTCGTGAACCATCTACTCCAAGACAACAAATGCCTTCTTCATTTAGTTTTTACAAATTTCCTTTTTAACCAATCATATACCTCAGAAACCACTTCAGCACTGAAAACTTATTGCTAAGACTTCTTTGTGATTAACAAAATTTTTATCAATTTGGAAATGCATAAATGCACTTCTTGAGTATGGATTCCTCTTTATTCTATTTCAAATGCTAACTGAATATTCCTGCCTTGAGGATTCAAGAGAACCTATATCTGTATACATTATACTGCTTTCTGATGGATTCGAAAGGCAATTTATTATACAGATAACATAATACTCTCAATGAAGATCAGATTTGTCCAAAATCCCTTAGTCCAAATGAATAGATCTGAAACACCACCCATGCACTGAAGATACTGATATTGAGTAAGTAACCGCTTCTCTACTAGGATTAAATATAGAGTCATAATCCTCAGCAAAGGCAGTCACTACCAATCAGGATTTTCAGTCAAGACTGGACTCATCATCCCAGCCTTATTTCTTCCTCAGTTTAATATCAAACAGTTATTTTATTTAAATATCCAGGTAATAACCAACTTCTCCACTTTGCCTGTGTATAGTGATAGCTTCAGGCAATACACATCTGACATTTGCAGTCATTAAACACGTCTTTTATCTAATGGGAATGAATAACATGGGCTGCAGTTTAGTCCTGAGTATCTATCTCAGTTTTAAGAGAAGTCAACATTGCAGATGATTGCTTAGAAGCCTTAGCAGCAAGAGACCACCTATGAGGAAAATAGAGATAATTACAAACAACAATCACAGCTGTTAACGGCAGCCCTCATAACACATCCACAGCATGAAAAGATTGCAACTAATGCTTCAGACATTCAGCCACACTAAGTTACTGTGATGGACCCAGAGTGGAGACAGCCTATAGATAAAACCAATGGTAACAGCAGGAGAGGTTAGATTAAAGGTTCATAGCTTATTTTGCATGCAAAATTTTTAATCATTTCAGAATTAAGGTCTAAAGGTTTAAATTATTTTGCATAAAAATATATTCTCTAAAGGTTATTTGTCAATCAGTTCTGCAAGATTTCTTCCCATACTTGAACATTTCCTCCACATGGCACTTGGATTATTATGTTTATTTTTCTCAATTGCAAAAAGAACCCCCCTTCACTCAGATTTTGTATTCTTCATTCTCTTGTTCTAAAAACCAATTAGGACCTACTTCATTGCTTCTATATAGGACATAAAACTTTCAGGAGCCAAGAAAAAATATTGTTTGACTCTTTTCTAGAAAAATAACTACGATTTGTTTAAGAATATTCATTTTTGGAAATGCTTATTCATTTCATTTCCTGCGAAGCATGTTTAATAGTGGGACTGTTTAATGAATGTCTTTTTTCTCTAATTTTTCTTACACTAATATCTTACCAAGTCTATAAGCTAACCAGAAACCAGAAACCAGAAACCAAGTAATACGAAAATATAAACCATGCATGAAAATAATAGCATAAATCCAAGAGATTAATTCAAGTTCAGATAAATATCACATATAATTTAAACAAACATACTTCTTACTACTTTGAAATAACCAGCATAATCAGAATAAATTAAAATTTATAAATAAAGTAGAAAAGGATAATATCACCATCATGTCTTTTCTTTGTGCCCCAAATCTACCTATCTTTTGTATATGATTATGTTGCATTTATGATGCTGTCACAATATTTGGCAAAATATTAGCATATAATATGTTTGTTTAAGTAGCTTTGGATTGCAGAAAAAATATTGATAAATTTAGTTTTTGTTTGAAGTGAATGTAAGATAGCTGGTCTGGGGTGAGATTATTTTTTTAAAGATTTATTTATGCATACAAGCTGGGGTGTAGGCCAGAGGTGTGGGGTGGTAAGAGGATACACCAGAGACAGAGTGGGGAGCAGAACAGGCAGATTGATGAAGTACACTGCTGAGGGGAGCAGCGGGGAAGGCAGAAGTGGTCTGCTGTATCATGTGGGAATCTCCCTGGCTGGGGATCGAACTTGTGCTGCAGTGGCTCTGACTAGATTCACAGTGCTACACTTAACCCTTGCTCTCCCAGGGAGGCCCTGAAGGAATCTATTTGTTTTTTTTATTTTTTTTTATTGTTATGTCTTTTACATTTTGTATTCCCCTTGGGCAGCCCACCACCAATTCACCCGTGATCCATCTCCATAGTCCCCTGTATTCTCCTCTCTTCCATTTTGTGCCCTTATCCTCCCCTCCCCACCTCCCCCACCGCTGAGTGTCTACAAAAGTATAGAGATTAAATAGGCCCTTGACAAGAAGTGAGCTTGCTTGGGGAATAGATAGAGAAGCACTTATTCTAAATGCAGTGGAAAGCAAATAATGTGTGTACACTTAGATAATTTGAAGAGAAGGGAGAGATATTCAGAGAATATTACATCATAGCTTCTGTTTTCACTTAGAAAAAAGGTGAAGTCTTTTCCAAAAATGACAATGAAAATTTCTTCTAAAAAGTAGTCTAATTTCTTTTTCAACCCTTTATTATTATTATTATTATTATTATTATTATTATTATTTTCAAAATCTGCTAATGGGAATTTTTTTTGTCTTTGTAGAAAGACTTCATTTTACCAGACACCTAGACCCATATTAATGGGGAGCTATGACAGGAGTGACATGGTGATAATAAGAAAAACTGATTTTACAACTTCCTTTTCTCCTACCTTCCATCTGTGTCAATTAATCACTAAATTAGGCAACATTTGATAATATCCCAAAGCATTTTACATATTAAGTATAAGTTTTCAAAACATTGTCATATAAAATTTTACTTGATTTGAATCTGAAATTTAGAAAGGGAAATCATTCTTCTTATTAATAAGACACTTAAGCCATTTCATATTTATAATGCATCTTATAATATGCAAAGTGTTCATATAATTTTTTCATTCCAGTTTCAAACAAATTATCACAGTATCTGAACAATTTGCTAGAGAATAACTATGAGTAGTTAATATTCAGAGGAGTAGTTCAAGGCCGCTTATGACCAAAAAGGTACAAATTAAAAGTTACCAGAAAACATTTCTACTTGTCAAATATTTGAGAGAATGATATACTCAATTTTGTCAAGGGCATGTGTTGGCAAAAAGGATACTGTTAAACCCTGCTGGTGGAGTTATAATTTGTTACACTCCTTTTGAATGACATTTTGGCCATAGAAATTTATTCTGAGGAAAAATGGGAGTTATAAATGAAGGTTTACAAGTAAATGACTTTATTACAGAGTTACTTATAATATAGAATATTAACAACCACACTTAGTTGGGCAAGTGTAATTTGAAGCAGTCACCTTGGAGTATGAGGACTTCTCACAAATGGAGACCCTATAAAATGAAACAAAAGTTGGAAGAAGGCTGGGATTGGAACAGCCCTAATCGTGTCATCACATAAAATACTTTTGTAAAGCACTATTCTTTTGGGGCTCACTTGTTGTAGTCCAACCTAACTCAGACTGTATACTTGCTTGTTTATGTATATGTGAATGCATTTATTTAATATATAAAAATATGTTTTATGAAACTTTTCAGTCCTTTTACTGTACGCGTAGAAATGTGCTATCAGGGAAATAGCAGGAATGAACCTGCGTGATAATAACTGACTTGGTAGCCCATTGCAAAACCAACAGATACTGAAAACCTAAAGTTATTTTTTAAAAATGTTGAAATGTATGTTTCTGGTTACACCGACTTGGGTAATGCCCTTTATTCTGATTTGAAGACTTGATGATCCTGAGATTTATTTTTGTGGGTCTATGGTTGATTTTGCAGCCACATTTATTATTTGAAGAAAGTGAAAAAAAGATGATGTTAAATGTTCCTCAAACTGGAATTGGAATTTTAATTATTATAGGACATATGGGGGAAAGAGATACAGAACAGCTCAATTCCAAGCCTGAAAATTTTTTAGTGAATATTTAAAAAATAACAACAATGTGCCTATTCAATTAGGAGGCTGTTGGTGTTTGTTTGTTTGTTTTCATTGGGCACAAATTTGGCCACCCAAGTCATCAGAGCACTTTCAAATTAATAAAAAGGTTTTTTTTTAAGTACTGAATAATTCCCCTTTAATGTTCACTTGAACAGAACTGATGCTGTGAAACTTCATAATATTTTTTGGCTGATCTACTCTGGATGCGTATTTTGTGATGTAAATTATTTTTTTTTATTTTTGTTTAGTTTTTTTTTTTATTTATACATACAAGCTGGGGTACAGGCCAGAGGCATGGGGCGGAGAGAGGGTTCACCAGAGACAGAGCGGGTAGCAGAACAGGCAGATCAGAAATACACTGCTGAGGGGAGCAGCAGGCAAGGCAGGAGGGGTCTGCCGCGCCATGTGGGATCCTCCCTGGCTGGGCGTCGAACTCACATCGCTGCTGCCGACAGCTCCACAGCTCAGCGCTTAACTGCTGCACCACCAGGGAGGCCCGGTGATGTAAATTAAAGGTCACCATAACAGTTAATAAAATCTGCAAAGCTAAATTCAGTGTATCGTGCCGTAGGAAATTCTCAAATGTCTTACCTTTCTAAATTATTGCAATGAAGATGGTAGATTTATTAATTATTAAAATTAACTTTGCTTAAGAGTACAGTGCTTCCTTTCTGCCTTAGATGCCCTCTCAGAAGATCTAGCTTCTTTTGCAAGTGACAACCTTGATGCTACTTAAATTTTCTTTAGCTTCTTACATTATTTAATATTTCTCCTTTTGTCTCTTTCTCTTCACTTTTACTCCTTTTCCCTTCTCTGTTTTTGAGATAAAAATATTGTTTCTACTGTAGGGAATTTATGGCTTCATCTGGGTAGCTAAGTAGGCCCCAAATGCTCCCTGAATTAATTACCCAGCTAAACACTGTGCCTGAGGGCTAAACCTGTAAGTTCACCCCACAGTGGACAGCAGAGGATATGTGTGTGTCCAGCAGAATGGGAATTCCAAAGACAAGCACTGTCTTTCTGGAAAAACCTTTAGCCCTGAGTTCTGTCTTTGCTTCCTGTCCAGCTCCTCTCTCTCATCTCTACACCTCTTGACTATCTAACTCCTTTCTTTATTGCGACCTCCACCTCCTCCTGCTTGCTATCCTCAGGCCTAGGTATTCCTAAGTAGTCTCCATACCTCTTTCCTTCAGGGTCTCCTTTTACTCTTGTGTTTTCACCTATCAACTCTGTAAAGACAGATACCAAGTCTATTTCTCCGGTTCTGGCTTCTGGGCTCTCCGTGCATATCAGTATTTCAACTTATTTTTCAAAATCAACCTTGGTCTCTTTCCCCCATACCAACCATCCCTTTGACATCCACATTTTTGTGACAATATCACCACTTTTCCAGTCACCCAGACACAGAAAGTCTGATAGTCTTTCCTCTAATCAGACATTCTTTGGCTGTATCTCCTGCTTCATCCTTTCCTTTCCTTTCCCTCTGATGCCACGCTGGCTTCATCCGCTGAGAGATAAATCACAGTGAGTATCAAAGGGTCACACAAAGATCAATTTATGCTCACTGTGTTTTCTGCCTCACCCGGTTCATCTCCCACATATCAACTTTCTTTAAGGTTAATCTCTCTCGCCTTTAGGATTAACTCCTTTTGGACTACATTTGAAGGCTCACACAATTTACCTTTTATATAACTTTAGAGCTAATCTGCTTTTTCTCATGCAAACCTTCCATTTCAATCTAACTCAACTAATCATTGTTTAATGTTAGTTTTCCTCCTTGTCTTTATTCATTTGGTTTCCCCAATCCAGGGGATATTCAACATATAACTAGCAAAGGAAGCATCTCTAAAGTAGGTATATTTGGGTTAAAATAGTAAGTGTACAAACCACCTTATACTAATGGTTACTTTTATTTACCTAATATCATTGTCTTTAAGCTTTAGATCTTAACACATTTGTGAAAGAACAAGAACATATAGTTTTTAACATCTAGATTTCATTTTCAGGACTCCATACAGTATTTTTATAACATACTAAGTCTGAGATTATTTCCAAGGCTGTTTATGGCCTCTGTTTCAGCCAGTTCAAGTGGAGGTTAAAGTTGCCTATTTCAATGGAGCTCACTATTCTGAAGTGGGGCAATTTTCTGTTCTTCAGCAGTATGTGAATTTTTAGCACTTCAGTGTATTGCTTGCAATCTGTATTTTGATTGCTGAGATTTTCAGACTTGGTTTGTGAAGTAAGAACTTTTGATTATTTCTAAGTTCCAGCTTTAACTGATCATGTTTATGATGTGCTTAGAAATTAAAAGAAACAGCATCTGATTATGCTCAAAATATTACTGAGCAAAATGCAAAAATCAAATTTTCAACTAAGTAGTTGAAATGGTTTAACTGTGTAAGAGAGCTCCTTTGAAAAATAATTGCTGAAAGTCATTGTGTCTGGTACTTTGGTGAAGTTATTGAATATTTGTCAAGGTGACTCTGTAAAATAGGGATAAGTAAGCCATGTCATGAACATCTGCTGCGTTTTGAATTGCCTTCATCTTTTTCTTTCTGAAACCACCTCTCTGTGTAATTTTGGTGGTGTAGGAGGTAATTGTGTTTTTACCTCCATGTGACATGGATCAAATCTGCCAACCTTTACTTCAACACACTAGCCAAAGTCATTGCCCCAAGAGTGAGAACAGAATTCAACAAAAGTCACCAGAATTCATTTCTGAGATTCATGTGTTTCTTGAGGGAGACACACTTTGTCATTTTATCTGGATTTTTTAATATTTAAGATATGCGTAGTTGGAAGGGCAAGGATCAGTCTTTGTTACTCCATGGTTGAAAAACATCTTGCAAATAAAGATAATGCAGAAGAAGGTAGGGCTAATAATTTTGTTAACCAATATTCACACTGATATTCCGTTCTCATTCGATACACATGACGTTACCTGACTTCGCCAAAAATACATAGTAGGCACCAGGCCCAGAATTTAAGTACAAGTCTGTCTCTCTGATTATAGAACCACAGTTATATAATGTCACTGAGCATAACTTGGGGGAATTCTAGGACTAGTCAGTTACTTAAATAACAAGATGGCCTTGAACTCTTGATCCAAATTGTGCAAACCATTTGCTGTCTAAGAAGTTTTTGTGGGTTATGATATGATATGGGGAATACTTTGCAATGGAGATGTAGCCCAGCACATTCTAGCACTTGTCATCTGTTTTGTTCAGACAGTCTTGACGAATGTTATCTTAACCTTACAAAGTGAGAATGCATTGTAGAAATTGCCTATTCTCCTCTATCAATGTTGGTCTGCACTAATTATAAATCCTTATGTTTACTGTTGTACAAACAATCAGTATAATCTAGTTATCAGCTGAAGGGAGCTGCTGAGGAAAACCCTGGACTTTGGTCACCATCCTCTCCTGAAATGAACCCTCTAGTTACACACTTTCACAGGCAGGGGAAGGGCTGTTTTTCCTCTCAAGCTCTCCACTGTGTTTTGATGACCCAGCTGGTGAGAGGTCTCTGCTTTGACAGCATGGGTAGCTGTCCCATGGACGAACCGTCTGAGACCCTCAATGAAGTCGTAGAGTCTCATATATATTCATGTACCACTAAGTAAAACTTCTAGTTAAGATAAAAACCTCTGGTAAAGATAAAACAACCACAGGACTTTTTTTTTTTAAATAGACAAGAGGAACCTAAAACCTGTTTTAAAATTTCCTAAAATTAATATGTCAAAAAAGAAGTCAGTGTTAAAATTTGACAGAGTTCTAAATTGTAAGGAGATTGCCTTCACTTCTTTCTAAAATTTAAAACCTGTAAAATAATTTCTAGATTCAGGGTTGCAGGTATTCAATAATTTAAGCATCTCTGACTTGGTAGCTACCATGAAAATTTGTGAATGGTAATATTTAGATCTCACAAAAGGAACCCTTATACACTGTTGATAGGAATCTAGACTTGTTCACCCCTATGGAAAATAGTATGGACATTTTTCAAAATATTAAAAATAATCTACCATATGATTCAGCAATTCCTCGCCTAGGTATCTGCCCAAAGATTTCAAAAGCACTAATTCAAGTGAATATGCACTCCTCTATTCATGGCGGAGCTATTTATAATAGCTAAGCTATGGAAACAACCTAAGTTCCCAAGGACAGATGAGAACATTAGGAAGATTGGTGTACACACACACACACACACACACACAATGGAATACTAAAAGAAAAAACAAATTATATCCTGCTTTTGTGACAATGTGGATGGAATTGTATGGGTTATGTTAAATTAAATAAGTCAGAAGGAGTAACACAAACACAGATGGTGCCACTTAGATGTGGAATATAGAGAAGTAAGACAAAGGGTCAAACCAAACCAAACCAAACCAATCCTAGAAATCTGACTGCAGAACTGAGATTACCAGAAGGGAAGCATGGGCTGTGTAGAGCAAAGGAGGAAGGGGGTCCAATGGTCCTTGGTGAAGGATTACTAAGGCTTTTGTGGTAGACGGGTATGATGACAAAAGTTTGTAGAATTGTGAACCTATAACACTAAAAGATAAGCAGCGCTGTAAATCAATATTACCTCAAGAAACATAATTTTAAAAAATATCGGAGAACCAACGTAAGAAGTTCAATATCTAAGGAGTTTTTTTGGGTGGAGGGGGCTGGGAGAGGGGGGAAAGGCAAGAGAGTATCATAAGAGAAATAACTCAGTGAAATTCTTACCATTGCATGCTATGGGTTCCAGACTTAAAAATATATACTGGGTCTGACATAAAGAATGGAAGACAAGACTCATACCTGAGCACACTATTTTTGAAATATGACAACATTATGGACAAGAAGAATAGGAATGGCTTTTAACAATTATGGATACGGGAAAATGTCTTCTAGTATAGAAATTTATGTTCACCTAAATTTTTTTTTTAAAGATTTATTTTTTATTTATACATACAAGTTGGGGTACAGACCAGAGGCGTGGGGCGGCGAGAGGGTTAACCAGAGACAGAGTGGGGAGCAGAACAGGCAGATCAGAAATACACTGGTGAGGGGAGCAGTGGGCCAGGCAGGAGAGGTCTGCCGCACCATGTGGGATTCTCCCCTGCCGGGCATCGAACTTGTGTCGCCGCTGCCAACAGCTCCACAGCGCAGCGCTTAACCGCTGCGCCACCGGGGAGGCCCTATGTTCACCTAAATTATTGGTCAAATTTGGAAAGAGATTGAACACATTTTCAGAGACAGAGTCACAAAAATTTTAGCACAAGTGATTTTTTTTCTGGGGGTATTAATGAATAATATGCCTAAATTAAGGGAATAAACCAAGAAATGGGATCCAAGAAAAACACCCAACATAAAAGAGAAGTAAAATGAATTCCCAGGAAAAGTTCAAAAGAATAATCAGTTTTTATTGAAGCACATCAGCAGGAGAAGAAGCTTTTTCTACAAGACAGATTTCTTTGAATTAATTCAGAAGAGATGTAAGTAGTGGGTAGAAGAATAGTTTAGAAATTGATTACTAATAATTTATTAGGAAATAGTATACAAAAAGACATTTAGTAACAACAAGGACAATAAAATAGGCAGAAAAGGAAAGATAATCCTAAAATACTACACCTGAAAAATGAACATTGGTCTAATAAAAATTAAAATTTGATTATTATCTTGAGTGAATGGTAGCTGGGAAATTGCGAATGGATTTGATAGAAGTCTGGACTTCACAGTGGGAAGTCAGTAATGTCTTACATTTAAGGAAGCAATTTAAGTAATTGCTCAGAGTAATAGAAATTAGTAAAAAAAATTGTAAAGGGCTCAAACATGGTTTTCTCTAGAAATCAAGAAACAGTGACATAGAAGATATCAGAGGCATGCTTTTTTGAAAAAAACAAGAGCTATGAACTTTAAACTGTGCTCATGTATATCTTTTATAAAAATTAAAAATAAATAAAGATAAAAATGCTGGAAAAAATGTTCAAAGGATATGTAAGTATTTATATGTACCAATTTTCAGTACAATTTTCACAGATGCCCCCTCACCATTTTATGCCATAATGTATAATTGTTATTAATACTATTGATATATATGGATGTATATATCATACATATAAATATGAGGTATACATAATATATATATTCACATTTCTTTTTACTAATGAGAATATGCTATAGTGAGCATCCTAATCATATAACTATTCATGAATTTTTATAAACATGTGTATACACACACACACACACACACACACACACACACACATCCAAGTAACTATCTTGTGATTTAAAAATGATGGTTCCAGAAGAGAAAACAATAGAGAAACTTCAAAAATTTCACCAGAGCATACTCTGGCATAAATCAAGTGTAAGTCTCCAATTCTTACCCATGTGTTAAGGCCCAGCTCAAATGCAGATTCCTCTGCAAAGCTTGCTTGACCCAGCCACCCCATCCATCAGGAAATACAGTGGGCTGCATACTCTCTCAGCTCTTTCTTAGCTTTTGTCACAAGTGACTGTCTTTTTATTCCTTGGTCTAAACTTCTGTTGTCTCAGAGAGCTTCTTCCCTCCCCACCTCTGCATCTGACAAACTCGATCTCTTAGAGAGACTGCTTAATTACTTCTTTGTTTGTTTTGAGTGAGGTACCTACCTATCTCTGTGACTAAGGCTTAGGGGAGATTTTGTTGAACAAAGGATTTCTTATGTGAACCACTGTAAGATGGAGAAAGGCTGTTTCTGCAAGAAGGTGATGGTACTGGGCAGATGCTTTCTGAAGTGTTTTCTACACCAGTGTTTTTTATTATTATTACTTTGGGAAAGAGCATGAGTAAATTTTGGGAAAATCATATTAAGTCAAAATGTTACAGTGCAATCCCAAAGGGAAATGTGATGGTCTGGGATGGCCTGGGTGTGAGTCCTCACAATACACTTAAAAGAGACTTATTGCTGCTTGAGCTGGGACACAGGCACATGCTGAAGGCAGGCCAAATCAATCCCCTGCTCTCAGGCCCACATGTTTTATACAAATATGGATACTTAACTCCACCCTCAGTTCCCAGCAACCCCCTCTCCAAGAAATCAAGAATCATGGCAGATTCATGGCATGATGGGAATTTTAGTTTTTGTTACTTGGGATCTCTTTAGCATGGAGGTGGAGGTGGAGTCCACAAAACATCAGTGAGTAGAGTTCATTCAGGACATATTATTCCTCCAAAAAATGTTAGAGCAAGAAGGGAATGACATCTAGAGATTACTAAAGAAACTGGCCCCTTACATCATATGTAGTGATGTTCTATTTATTGATTAACTTGTTCCTTTGTTAGGTTTAATTAACATTGCATAATATTAATTTTAGCAACTATTTTCCATTTTATCATATGTAATAGGGTAGTTAATATAATAACTTGATGGACTATTCTTTTTACTAATAGAAGTATCTAGCACTGAAATTTTTAAATGCATGTGCTAAGGTGTTTAATTCTTCCTAATTTCTGTAGAAATGCCTGTGAAATTTAGGATGAATTATTATAGAAAAGTTAGATTGAACCAGAACCTGTTTAATAGAGAAAGGGATATGACCAGAGAAACCTGAAAACATTGAGGGAAATGTACTGTTTACTAGTTTAATGTAGCAATAAAATTGTCCAGCACAACTCATTGATTCAGGTATTGTCATTGTGCATTCTGTAACTGAGCAATGAAGTATGACAAGAGAGCTTTTAGAAAATCTATGTGAGGTTTAGATTATAAATAGAAATATTGACTCATAAATATCAACTCATTTGAGAGGTACTCACCTCACTGAGAAATGATTCATGTGAATAATCATATTCAGATTTGTTGGCATTTCATGATTCAATTTTTTCAAACTGAAAATATACTATTTTTTCTTTGTCTAAACTTATACTTAATTTTGAGAAAAAAAATAACATGGAAAATACTATGACTTAAACATCCTAATTTTCTTTAAAGAAAGTTTTACACTTTGCAAAAAGTTGCATTTTTATGCTTGATTCCTTTGTAATTAATGGGCTAATCTTTAGTTCCCCTTACTTCTGTATAAATGGGTTTCTGATTGCTTATGTATTCATAGTACGTATTCCTAATTTAAAATACAGAGCCTAATCATCCTATTTTCCTTGCTTTGGGAGTCTTGCTCTCCCAGCTAACCATTCATCACTGGCCTTTAAATTGCTGTAGGCAAGCAGAAAAGAATTTCCTCCTTTACATTTACTTAGTATATTTTCACAGAAAAGAAAATTAATAGAAGTGTAAAAGACTCCCTGAGAACTTTGCGACCACTGCAATTTAGGAATGTTATTCAACTGGTTAAAAAAAAAAAAAAGTATAAAAAAATAGAAACAAAAAGATAGGGTAAAGAAACCTGCAGTTTTGCCTTGTAAGATATTTTTGTGATGAGCAAGAAGAAAAAAACACCTAAGACTCGGGCTGCCAACCATAGAGCTTCAAAACTGACAGCTGAACAAGTACCGACCATTCTCATACATCATCTCACTAACACAATTGTTAGATGATGGTGGCAAACAGAGACCCTCCCGATCTCATTCTTAATAGAAGAAGATAAGTACATTATAACTGTGAAGAAATACTGAATTTAGCTACCACACTGGCAAACAAAAATACATTTGTTAACACACTTAAGAGAGTAAAGGTGAGGATAAAATACATTTTCACCCTCCCACACTGTTGGTGGGAATGTAAGTGGTAAAATCTCCACTGAGGGCAATTAGGAAATATTTATCAAAATCAAAATAAAAGTGCTCATAGTCTTGACTTAGAATTCTACTTAAATTTTTTTTTTCTTCAAAAAAATGTATTCATATGTACAGGATATTCATGGTGATTTTATTTCTGCAAATAAAATAATAATCAGGAAATATCTTAAATGTTCATCAGTAGATTGTTGTTTTGTAAATTATAATAGGGAAAAGTCTGTATCGTATGCAAGAGATCTTAAAAACACAATAATGTGTAAAGGTGGAACACTACCATTCATGATTCTTTATCCATGATTTTTTTAATCCTATTTTTAAGAATTTGAAGAATGCTTGAGAAAGGCAACATTAAAAAATGGTTACAGAATTTGCCTTGGGAAGAGAGGCGTGAGGAGGACTGAGGTGCTCTGTTTACCTGTCTTAATACTATGGAAAAAAAATTATGTCAAACACAAAATAAGTAAAAATTTCAAACTAAAATAGCAAGCACAGTGAATTGGTGGTGGGCTACCCAAGGGGAATACAAAATGTAAAAGACATAAATAACAATAAAAATATATATACTTAAAAAAAAAGAAATTAAAAATAAAAAAAAATTAGCAAGCACAATTTCATGGACTCATTTTCCTATTGACAACCACAATACTAACTTGTCAAAGATACCCTTAAATGTCCAATGGCAAAAAGAAAGCTCCAAAGCCAAAGGAAAAGTGGGAAAGATTTGGGTGATACTAACAATGCAACATGAGTCATATTAGGAGTCATATGACTCATATTTATGAGTCATAAAAGGAGTCATCTTTTGAGTACTTACAATGAGCTTAAAATAATGAGTACTTAAAATAAGAATTTTATCTACTTTGACCTCCTTAATCCTCACCACTGTCCTAAAAGTATCTATTGTCATCACATTCATTTTACAGATGAGGTAGACCTGAGAGACAGAGGTTAAGGAACCTCCCAAGATCACATTATTCTTAAATGACTACCCACAATTTTAATGACAACACTGCACCAAGCAAAGCAGTGAGCTCCCTGCATTCCCACCAGCACTGGCCATCCCTTTATATTCAACTAGATTCACAGTCCAATAAAAAAGACATTTTTCTCTCTCTTTTCATTCTCAAAAAGGGAGATTTGTTTTGGTTCACTGTTTGGATTTGTAAATATTTTTAGAAGATGTGTGGGAACTACTAAAACTATTTCTTTCCTTGGAATTGGAAGGTTAAACAAACATAGGAATGAGAGGAAGGTAGGCTAGGCAAATGTCAAGAGTGGGTTAGTGGGTGGTTGACAGTAATATCAGAAAACACCTTACAAAAGTCAAAATATGAGATGGGAGGAGAGAAGATTTTTTAAAATATTGACAAAACACTAAATTTTCACAGTGAAAATATGACAGCACGAGTGTTGAATCATTACACAAAATGTATACAGTCAAAGCTATTAAAAATTCAAGAAGAAATGGACAAAGCCACAGTCCAAGTGGCAGATTTTATCTCCATCAATCTGTCCATTAAATAGACCAATAAAGATGGTATCAATACTAATGACAAAATAAAAGAAAAAGGGAATTAAATGTACTTAAAATAATTTACAACTCTACATCATAAGTTAGGATACACATTATTAACATTTTGGCAGTCTAGGGGATATGGGAGCTAACATAACAGGTGGGATTCTTCCCTAACATAATACTTTCTTGATGATGAAATATTTAATAAAGTAGGACAAAGATATGGGAACAGCATAGGAATTTTTTTCAGATGTGGGCAACAGTAGCATCCTTAGTAAGGTAGAAGAAAAGAGACTCTGCTTATAAAGTCCCTGGAGTTTTGCCTTAAGATGCTATGCGTCTTAGAGGCAGAAAGATATGCTTGTCTTGTAATTCTTTCACCTTGATGCTGGGCTATGAAAAGCAACATTTCTTTCATATCTTTCTCTTCCAAGACCTGATGAAATCATCAAGTGGAACCAAGTAACTGACAACCTGCTGATTCCCATTTCTCATTTGGTGAAGTGTGCTCTCGGGGTGTTACATCTCCAGTACTTTTGGACTACCCTGCATCACTGTGTAGCTTGTATGGCTCTGGAGAAACCCTACGACTGAGAAACAGAAATGCAGGTTCTGAGATGAGTTGGCAGCGCATCCGGGAATGTCCACCATGGCTGCCTGTGAATGTAGCGGCATCGGCTACAGTGCTTGCCATCGAAAAATTACAGTTTCATTTTACACCTAAGACCCCTTTGCTCCATCAATGCAAATATATGTTCCAGTGTGTTTTTCTCTGAGCCAAGGTTACTGTGAATCCTGCCACCTTCTTCGAAAAACTTGTCAGAAGATGAGATCTTTCTCATCTTCTCCTCTTTTATACACTTAGTCAGCTCCCCCAGTTTCCCAGGCAGATGTTAGCCCCACGACTAGACACGGATTAAGCTATTTCCCCAGAGTCCCATGCAAATAGGTATTTCTGTAGTTCGCGAGATACACCCATGATGGATCTGAATCTTCACAGTGTACTCAGGCACACTCAAGCTGAGACTTACTCCATACAATTTTAAAATAAAATATGGCTGTATCTTTTATGTGTTTTTTCTTTCCTGCCCTTTGCCATCTGGTACTTGACTTATTCAACCGAATGTAACATACATTTACTTACAGTATTTGCCACTTTCCCTAGATGCCCTTAGCAACTGGCTTCTCAGAATCTGTCTTAAGCGCAGACTTTAAGTGACAAGATTCCTTGAAAAAGGACATAAAATTAATTGGTTTTATCATGCTCAGAAAGCCAAATAATCATTGCTCTTCTTTATTATATATAGCCTCCCCATGTATTTCCTTACAATGATTTTGGAAGAAATACTTCATAGTTTAACTTTGTCAAGTGACATCTGTCAGAACCATCCTCAAAACAGTAGTGAATGACTGGAACTGAGGTGATTATCAAAGTTTCCTCTTCCACTGATTTATGTTAAAGCCCCAGGTAAGTAGGCTTCTCAAGGCTACATTTCCCTGAGCTTTAATATTAAAAAGTGGTGTTCTAAAGGTAAACCAGAGGGTTCTGATGAGCTTCCCAGGGAAGAACAGGAGACAGAGCCACTTGACAGAGGCAAGTGGATCCGTGTGTAGAATACTGTTACCGGTTGACAGGAGGTGAGATGAACACCTCCCTAATCAGTTACGCATCTGAAATAGCACATGCTGGGCCTGACCATTTGTTATTTGGGTTGTATGAATTCCAGTGTTGTTCACATGGGCTGCAACCATATGGGTGTCTCTCTAGAGGACTCAACTTAGTACTTTTTTTTCTGTTTATATGGGTAATTATGTATTTATTTAAAAGAATTCTTGAGATTATTTCTTGAAATCACAAGTGCAATACAATATTATTAGTGAAAAATAATGACATTACTTAATTTTGAAATAATTTAACCTCATAGGTGAACTTAGTCTGGATTGATCTACAAGCTTTTTAAGAGAAAGAATCTTCAGTTTGGGCATAATATTTACATGACCAGTTTCTTTATGAACCTCCCCCCCCCCTTTTTTTAGCCCATTAGGTTTCATCATGAGTATTTTCATTCCATCTCTAGAATCTTTATTATTATTATTATTATTATTATTAATTATATATTTTACATTATTGTGTATTCCCCAAAGGTTACCAACCACCGATTCACCCAAGAATCATCACCATAATTCCTTGTGCTCTTTCCTCCCCCATTTTGAGCTCTTATCCTCTCCCTCCCTCTCTGAATGTCTCTCCCTTATTTGCATCCCCTATATTCCTGTTATAAGTGAAACCATTCAATATTTTTCTCTTTCTTTCTGGCTTTTTTTCACTGAGCATGATCCCTTCTGGTTCCATCCATGTTGCTGCAAATTATATGAGTTTATCTTTTTTGATTGCTGACACAATGGAATACTATTCACCTTAGTACTTTATCCATGATGTATTAAAAAAGGCCAAATGAGGTATTGCCATCCATTAAGGCTATTTTAAATAACCTCAAATGCCTATTTAATATTTCTCTCTATATTTTGGGGAGGGGTATGACAAATTCATGGAAAAATATAGACTCTCTCCTTAACACTGTATAAATGAGGGAAGACTAAGCAATCAATCTGTTCTCATTTCTCTCTCTCTCTCTCTCTCTCTCTCTCTCTCTCTCACACACACACACACACACGCACAGACACACTTTAGTTTCTCTCGTCCTAAGGACATTTACACACTTAAATTGATCTTGACCTATCTTGTCCTGTTGAAATCCATGAACAGCAATGTGGTTTGGTATTGTGTAAATAGAAAAATTTTTGACAATAAACAGTTTTGAATCCTGATTCTAGCACTAAGATATTTATTCTGCAAATTATGCAAACATTTTTGGACCTCAATTTTCTAAAGTTCCAAATACTTGATAACTGTCACAGTGAGAGAATGACCCTTTCTTCCCCTGACACATAGCTCATGGCGATCTCTGAGAGACAGGATTTGACTTCCAGATGTTACATCATGCTTGGTTATGTGACTTGCTTTAACCAATATAATATGAACAGAAAAACTTTAAGAATCACCTTGTGGCTCCGTTATTGGTATTTTCCTCTTTTGCAAGATTGGATGTTCCAGACATAAGTTTTTCCTTCAGATTTGGTTTAGCAAAACAGAAGACATGATCCACACAAAACTGTATTGCCGAAAAACGTTAAGAATACAAAATACCTAAGTCTAAAATGATTCATATATAGTTCTTAATCTGTAAAACTGGGATAATGTTCATTCTGAAAATCTAATATATAAGACAGAATAAGATACTGTCCATAAAAGCTCAATAATTAGCAGTCAACACAAAACTGGAGATTGTAGTTTAAAAGTTTTTGTGGCTAGAATGGAGGGACTTCTGGAGTTCCTATTTCATTTTTTTTGAAGGTGCTTCTTGGGGAGGGAAGGCTCTTCTTTCTGAAATACTCTCCTTCCTTCTAGGAAAATCTATCTACATATAATTCAAGTCATAGCTCTAATTTTATATCCTCCCTAAAGCTTTACTCAATCCTCTGTCCCTACACAAAATCAATTGCCTTTCTGTAGTCATGTAATGACACTGAGTTATAAATGTTTACATGCTGACTTTCCCATTAGACTGTACAGGACTTTATGGTTGAAGCTGATTTTTATGTTCAAGCATCCAAAAAGCAATGGAATATTGCTAGAAATGGATAGCTAGAAATTATAATGGATCTCCTCATGTAAACAAATTTAATTTATGCTAACAAACACAACAAACTTTGATATGACTTTATTATCCTGTGCAATGTCAAACACATCTAGTAACATACATACCCATAATTAGATTTATATTATAAAAGAATGTAGTAAACACTGCACATAAAAGGGATGCCTCAGAATTCTCTTTTTTTAAAGATTTATTTTTATTTTTGCATACAAACTCGGTGCAGGCGAGAGGTGTGGGGTGTTGAGAGGTTTCACCAGAGACAGAGTGGGGAGCAGAACAGGAAGATCGACTGAAATACTCTGCTGAGGGGAGCAGTGGATGAGTCAGGAGAGGTCTGTTGTGCCATGTGGGAATCTCCCTGGCTGGGCATCGAACTCGCGCCTCAGCTGCTGACAACTCCACAGCAATGTGCTTAACCCACTGGGCCACCAGGGAGGCCCTACCTCAGAATTCTTAACCCACTTTTCTCATCATCATTGGGATTAGAAGCAGATTGATATAATGTCCTAATATCTGGATGTAACCTTTCCTTTTGTCCTTTTTAAATGTACTTAGTGGTTTCTTAGAGTTTATGCTGCATATCAATGCCTGTACTGTGTGAATAATATACGCATGGTTATTTTAGCTTAAGGACAATTAATTGGGTTTCAAAGACAGTATTTTATGAATACTTGATAATTTAATAATATTTTAATAATAATATTGTTGAAGTAAAATGAACAAGCAATTCTGCACATATTAAGTGGTACAATTTGAACATTTTTGATAGAAGTACACACCTGTGAATCCATGACCACCTTGAGGAGAGTGAGCATGTCTATCACAATCAGAAGTTTTCCTGGGGAGGGGTCATTTGTTACATTTATTCCTCACTGAATCTTCTTTCTATTCCCGGATGACCACTGGTCTGCTTTCTGTACTATAAATTAGCTTGCTTTTTCTTGAGCTTTATATAGGTGGAAACATACAGTGTATACTTTGTTGTTCGGGTTCTTTCACTGAGCATAATTATTTTGAGATGAACATTTGGGTTGTTCCCAGTTTGAGGTTATTGCAAATAAAGCTTCTTTGAACATTTTATGTACATGTCTTTGTGTAGGCATATGTTTTTATTTATTTGAGTAAATACCTAGGAGTGGAATGGCTAGATCATATTATAAGTTTATATTTAACGTTTTAGGAATCTGCCAAAATGTTTTCCAAAGTGGCTGACCATTATGTGTTCCACTAGCAGCTTATGTGCCAGTTCTTCTGGTTCCTTGTTTCACTTGGTATGGTCATTCTTTTTTAGTTTAACCTTTCTACAAAGTATATATCTCATTGTGGTTTTAATTTGTATTTCTCTAATAGCTAATAATGGCTAGCATGTTTTCAATGATTTAGTATCATCTAGATGTTTTTTTGGAGAAGTCTCTGTTCCAATATTTTTCCATATTTTTGTGTTGTTTTCTTACAATTTCATTTTGAGAGTTCTTTACATTTTTTTGAATTTTTTTTATCAGAAATATGATTTGCAAATATTTTTTCCCAATCTGGGTCTTGTCTTTTTGTACTCATGAGAATGTCATTTGAAGAGCAACTTCTGTTCTTTAATTTTGATAAAATCTACTTCATTAATTTTTTTTTCTTTGAAGAGTGTAATTTGGTGTCTAGGAAATTGTTGCCTACACAAGATCACATGTCATATAGATTTGTTTTGTATATTCTCTTTTAAAATCTCTACACTTCTAAGTTTTACATTTAGTTCTATGATCCATTTTCAGTTAACTTTTGTTAGACTGTGGGTTAAGGATCAAAATTCATGTTCTCATACACTAATTGATAGGGATATGTGCAATGCTATGTTCACTGAGGCATAACATAAAGTGACCAAGTTACGGAAACAACCTAGTGTCCAAAGACAGATAGATTAAGAAGATGTGGTGTATATACACAATGGAATACTGCTCAGCTATAAAAAAAAGATGACATCTTGCCATTTGCAGCAACATGGATGGAACCGGGAAGGGATTATGCTAGGCAAAATAAGTGAGAAGGAGACAGACAAACCCCAGATGGTTTCAGTCACAAGTGGTTATAGACACAAAACAAAGGATTAGACCAAGCAAACCAAAACAAACCCTAGAAATCTGACTGCATAATTGAGGTTACCAGGGGGTGGGGACACATATGGAGGAGGAGGGTCAATGGTTTATTGTGAAGGATAATTGGTGCTTTGGTGGGGGGATGGTGCAATGACACATAACTGAAGAGGTGTAAACCTATACCCCTAAATTAAATACAGTAAGTCAGCATTATCACAAGACCAATAATACAATTAAATAAAAACAAAAACAAAGTTCATGTTCTTACATATGAATATTCAGTTGCTTCTTCCATTATTTGTTAAAAAAAAATTGTCTTCACTAACTTTGCAATTTTATTGAAAATAAGCCCATACCTTGACTCTTGTGAATAATGCTACAGTGAACAGGTGAGTACAGATATCTTCTTGAGATAGTGGTTTCCTTTTCTTTGGATATATGCCCAGAAGTGGGATTGATATAGAAAATTATAGCTCTATTTTTAATTTCCTGAGGAACTTCCATACTATATTCCATAGCATCTGTGTTGGTTTACATTCCCACCAACAATATATGATGATTCCCTTTTCTTTACCTACCTTCCAGAGTCTGTTATCCCTTTTCTTTTTGAGAATAGACATCATGACACGTATGAGGTGAGGTGACATCTCATTTTGGTTTTGATTTTCAATTCTCTGAAGATTAGAAGTGTTGAGTACCTTTCCCATTCCTATTAGCCATGTGTATATCTTTGGGAAAATGTCTATCTTAAGTCCACTGCCCACTTTTAGATTGGGTTATTTGTTTCATTGTGAGCTGTATGAGTTCTCTGCATATTTTGGATTTAATCTTTTATCAGATATGTGGTTTGCAAAAATATTCTCATATTCCATAGGTTACCTTTTCGTTGTGTTAATGGTTTCCTTTTGCTATGCAGACACTTTTAAATTTAATATAGTCTCATTTGTTTACTTTTGCTTTGTTTCCTTTGCTTTTAGTGCCAAGTTTATGAAAAAAAAAAAATCATTGCCAAGACCAGTGACAAGGAGCTTACCCCAGAGAAAATGTCCTATACATATATGAGGGAGTTATCATTCAATGAAATTCTGCCATTTGTAACAACATGGATGAATTTGGAGGGTATGATGTTAAGTAAAATGAGCAAGAGAAAAACAAATAGTCCATGATATCCTCTGGCTGATCGAAACTCTGTTGAATATTCAAGGGCCTTCTGCAGATCTTCAGTGCTCAATTTCTGGACAGCATTCTTCTCTATGGCACGCTGTCTTGAGTTCTACACTCTTTCATCTTTTTTAGCTTCAGCTTATCAGTTTACTTTGGGGAATTTAATGAGTTCTACCTGGATTCTTCCTCCCCTTAACACTAACTGAAAACTCTTTGGAGGAAGAAAACTGGGCAATCATAAGGATCACTTCATTAGTTTCCCATCCTCAGGGCTCACTGTTTTTCTTTGCCTGATATCATGTTGTAAAATCTATTATTTCGAATATGGTGTCTGATTTGAAGACGCTTAGAGGAAGGAGGTTCTATCTGGTCCTTTTCACTCCATCTTGGAAGTCCCGCTTCCAAATGGTAGAAGTACCTCAAAGCTAATACTGATTTTGTGATTTAATTTTGGTTATGTAAATTTTCAACTGTTAATTCAATTGAAGAAAGCTAATTGATTTTATCAAAATTATACAGTTAGTAAAGAAAATCTAGATAGGAACAATAAGGCCTAGAACTTATAAATCAATCTTTATTTTATGCTGTAATTAATCTACAGCAAAATTTAGTTTAAAAAATTTTACATGTAGTCAAATGTATGTTTGGGCATATGCAAGCAATCATACTGACTTTTGATGCCTAATAATTTCAATTAACTCACACATGCCAGTAAAAATAGTGAGGGAAAGAATATAATGATTTTTGCAAAGATCTATTCCTGTCTGTATACCTACTATTACTCTAGTGTAAATTTACCATTACTGTATGTGTTACAGAGCTAACAGATCTAAATTTATGGAGTTTTCCAACACTAATCACACAAAGCTGTCAGCTGTCAGCTGTGAGCTATATGAAATTTTGTATCAAGGATATCCTAGAAGGTGAAACCTAACTCCCATATATCATGATATTTATGCAGAGATAATGCTTAAATTAACACATAGGGTGATTTAATTTCATTTACATATTTTAACATCATGAGAAATTATATCCACCAGATTTCTGGGTAAAAACTATGCTGTAGATTGATTATCCTAAAAGTAGAGTTGGCTTATTTTTGCTTGTTATTGGCAAATACGTCATATTAATTGCTTCCATCTGGGAAAAGCCCTTAGTACTGAATGTATTGTATCATAAGAGAATTTCTGGCAAGTGAGACATGTGCTCAAATGTATTTATTGAATGAATATTTGCATGTTTTTTCAAGTGATTTTATTCGTTCATTTTTAATTTTACAAATATTCTCTGAGTACTTGTTAAGTGCCAGACATTGCAGAAGACACAAAGAGAAGTAAATTTCAGTTATATACTAGAATTCCAGTTCTATAGGGGCTGGTAAATTCAAAATCAGGGAGCCATCACCTCTATTTGGGAGACATTGGACAAATAGACGTGGCATTTTTGGTGAATTTGGAAATATGGCTAATGTTTTGATAAGTGGAAATAGGCATCAAGAAAACTAAGCATGAGGAAGACATTTACAAAGATGGGGTATTTGTGTAATTAAAATGTTTCAATTATCTCGTCAACAGGGAAACTGCAGAAAGAGTTGAGGAATAAACTAGAGTGACAGAGGAGATAAAGTGGCAGTTTATTGTTAGCAGCCATGAAAATGAACACACTAAGTCTGCATTTAATGTCATTAGACTATAGATGCCATTCAGATATTTTAACAGGGCTTTGGTGTGTGACTGCAGCTTTATGAATAGACACAGACACTTGCATCTAGGAAAGAAGTAGACAGTGATAAGAGGTTTGAAAGCCCAGTTAGGGCCCCAACAATATAATTCCGAAATGAATCGTTGCTGTACAAGAAAGAGAAGATTATGAAGATATTTCAGAGGAAGACAGCTAAATAATTTGGCAAACAGTTAAATATGAATGAATTAGTAATGTGAAAGAGAAGTGATTTTGCTGCCGAGAAAGAATTTTACAAACGTGTTCAATTTGTTTTCAGCTAACCTTTCCGAACAAGAAACCAGACACCAAACATGAAGATGAAGTGTGTGTGACTACATGGCAATCTGAACGTAAGCTGTGTCTTTAAGATCTGTACACAGAAATTGAGGTCAGATAAGTGAAGCCAACACAGCAGGGGATATAAGGTTTGAAAGAATTCTCCCTTTAGTAGTTACATTTATTTTTTTTTAAACACTAATAACTTGGAAGTTCTGAGCTTACATGACTAGTGGCGTATGCATACTGTTAATGGAATCTGGGGTACAGTGAGCAAGCTAATGCATTAATGACTACCAATCATATCTCCTTTTGCCCCTTTGTCACTGAACGCCCCTAGGCCACCAGAACAACAAACAAACAAAGTGCCTTTCTTCTTTTTCTTTTCCAAAACTAAAATTGTATTCAAGTTGTCAGGTCAAAGACAGTAGAGGGAACTGCAGATGTCTCTAGCAAAATTAATATAAGAGCTTAAAGAAAAGGTTATAAGTTAAGGTCACATTAAATCTATTCATTGTAGGTGCAAATAAAACTATGCAAGCACCTAGAACTTTCCTGAATTGACACTGAGCTCCAACAGGCAGCTGATACTGATGCTCAAATATTTTTAATTTCAATAATCACTTTTTTTTCTGAGTCATTTTTGAAGATTACATTTATACAATATTTTTCTCATGCTGTCTATGGACCTTCAGTCTTTTAGAATTGTTCCTGATTTCAAATGTTTCCTCCCCCTACCCATCCATTCCTCTTTGTGTACCACTTTCTATTATTTCATTACCTTTACTTTTATTTTCAATAAAAATATAGATCTTCTCTTACTAGCACTTTTGATATTTCTACTGAATTTTCTTCTATCAGAAATGATAGGATTTATGGTCACAAAGCATGATGATGGCAAACACACCAGTGACAAGCGAGCCCCATGGCAAGCACAGAAATCACTGCGTGATCACTGGTGTTCTCTGTTGCTTCTGTGCACAAATGAGACAACTTAAGCTCTGCCTATAAAAATCTGTAGGTTGAGAAGTTTGTGAGTACAGGAGATTTGTACACTCTGTACCCTCAGGCCTTAGATCTCTTGAGAGCATATTGGAAATGAGACTTTCTTTTACTGTTGGTCAGTCAATGACAATATAAACTTAAGGAATCCAAGCCTTTTCTTTGCTCAAAGAGAAGGCAGTTTTAGTGAGGTGAGTACTTCTTTAATGTTTGGGCAAGCTCTGAATTCCCCTATAGGAGAAAAATCCCAAGAAACATCCATAAAAGGATTCCTACTGGGGAGCCTCTTCGTGAAAAAATGCACACAGCTCAGGGCAATTTAACCTGTCTCGAGGTACTAATTTTTGGAGACTTCAGGATTGGGGATATTTGCTAGGTTCAGGAGGGTGGCGTGTGAGGGTAAGATGGGGATTTCTCATCTCTGTGCTGGGACAAACTCCTGCTGTCACAAAACTTTTCTACTCAGAAAAAGATGCAGTCATCTAATATTCTCCAAGACTTCAGTTCCTCTTTGTAAATTCCTTCTATTCTCCTCCCCTCCCCCTATACTTAAAGCTTTTCTCTAAATTGCTTTGGTCCCTAATGTGCAACTGATGGGAACATTTAGGGGGATCTTCTGGGTCTTAAAAAACATCAAATAGAAATCAAGAAATTAAATGACAAAAGCAAAAATAGGCAAATTTGAGGCTGAAACTGGAGCTCAAAATATATAGAATACTTTGTATTCAATATCATATTAATTACCCTTTGTTCTAGAAAAAAAGTATATTATTTTTGTATTTTAAACAATGGAAGTTGAATTTTTCATGTCTAGTATTACTGAAGATTGGAGAAAATTGAGACTGAAAATAAAATCAAATTTCATTGTCTGTGTAAGTTTATATAGAAAATTAAGCAAATGTTTTTAAAAACTTGTATTTGTTAATTCTGAAGGAATGGACAATAGGGAAACCTATGTAAAATATAAATCAATCTTCAATATGACTTGAAAAAGACTCTATTTCCTAAATCCTACACATTGAGTAAAATTTTGGCAATAAATCGCCTATTGACAAGGGCTAACATCTTTAAACCAATGAGTTAAGTGTGATTATGGCATTGTTTTGTGTTAATACTTGCTTTATTGTGTTAACTTTTAAAGTTACATGACTATAAACCAGATATTCTGGATTTTGTAGAACTATCTTGATAGTAAAAAGGGATTCTCAATTGAGGGTGATTTTAACTTCTCCGGTCCCCCCTTCAGGACAATAAAAATTTTAGGGGAAAAGAAAAAGTTTTTGTTGTCACAGTTTTGGGGTGGGATGATTTTCCTATTGGAACCTGTGAGTAGAGGCTAGAAATACTGGTAAATGAATTACAATGCACAGGCAGACCTCCACAACAAAGAATTATCTAGCCCAAAATGTTAGTGATATGCTAGTTGAGAAACTGATTTAAAAAATTCTATTGCCTTGTCCTCCTACATAACTATGTATTCTGGTATCCCCATTTTGGAGTTCAGTATTATCAGTAATTGTTTTCTACAGTGGGCTGCAGGTTTAGATCAGGTTTAGCGGTAAAAGTGCTTTAAAAAATTCATTCCTTGCATATAAAATTGTGGCCTAATACAACGCATAAATGTACTTTTTGTTTTATTTCAAGTCTACATTAATGTTTCACAGCAGTTTGTGCAGGCTAATTAGTCCAGATATCCACTGAAAACACATTCTAAATCGACAGAATGTTTCTGCAAACATAGGACAGGAGAGCAAGTTAATAATTTTCATTATAAGGAAATCTTAAATTTTTAAATCAAGAATTCCAAGCTCTAAAACACGGCTGTTGAAGCTTTCATTTGCTATGGCTTTCACAACCGTATAGAGTAGGTACTAAGATTCTTAAAGTTTGACTGAAGGTGAACTTTTTACCCAGTGGTTGCAGAATGACTGCACATACTGTTCCTCCTGTGCAGGCCCTCCTGTTTCACAAAGGCGCCATTTGGGGTGCACACATATCTGGTAGTGGGAGGGCAGCTGGGACCTAGGAGTGGGTGTGAATAATCTTTCTGTGGGTTGACTTGCACCCAAGAACAAAGTAAGACCTGAGCCTCAGAATGCAGCCTCTGTGCTCCCTTTTAAAGAGTTGTATTTATCTTTAGGTTAAATGACAGGCTAGAATATGTAAGCAGAGTCCCCAGAGTACGTGGTGTAGTAGTTCGAGCAGATTGCACACAAGCGAAGTTTGTGTTAGGCATGTTGTGTGCCTGGTGTTCTGTGGATATTCCAGGATCATATGCATTTTCAAAAAGATTTTAGATGTCCCAGCAAAAGTTAATTTGGAGTGGGGAGCAGAAATGTTATGCATCTGGAGTATAAATGTAAATTTTCAAAAAACATAGCTGGTCTGTGAAAAGTTTAACAGAATTAATTCCCTTCCACCAACTCCTTGGACTTATGATCAAAACTCACTGGGTAGTGGCGTTTAAAAAATGAGCAGGACAAAATTTTATTTCTTTACTATCCTTCTGTACCTCTTGTCAAAAGGGAAAAAGAGTTGTCTGGGTTGCTGTCCTTTGATTCATGATGCAGTATTCACATTGCAACTGGTGTTCATATTTTTTCTATTTTTCTATTTATTTAGTCAACAAAGAGATTGAAATATACGACCTCAGAAATATCAGATTCACTACAAAATGCACTCAATCAGGGTAAACTATTATATTGTTATTTGTAACACGTACTATCAAATTTCAAATGTTTTCTATAAATTGAAAAAATAATGTTGGTATTGATTTTTCGGTTTGAAGGCACAGATATGTGGGAAATTATTTAAGATATTTTATGAGTTTTATCCAAACCATGCCTGGCTTATTTGCCTGGATAGGCATAAATTAAGCCTCATATACGATGAGTTTCCTAGCTTTTTAAGAACAATAGTTTTAAAATCAGTCTCATCATGGGGCCTCCCAGGTGGCACAAAGGGTTAAATCTCAGCACTGTGAAGCTATCAGTAGTAACTGCAGCACCAGACAGATCCCCAGCCAGGGAGTAACCCACATGATGCAGCAGACCTCTCCTGTCTCACCTGCTGCTCCCCTCAGCAGTGCATTTCAGTTTATTCACCTGCTCTATTCCCCACTCTGTCTCTGGTGAATCCTCTCACCACCACCACCGCCCCCCCGCCCACTTCTGGTCTACACCCCAGCTCTTGTATGCATAAATTAATCTTTAAAAAATCAGTCTAGTCTTCATGGGGCAAGAGCAAGACTCATGGAAGAGGGGGTGCTGAGTAGATAAGGGAATATGTTAGTAATAGAATTCCCAAGTCATTTTGTAGAATATTTGTCCATTTATTATTGTCAATATTTATAACAGATTCTCTCCCTTTTTCTTTTGTCCTCTTGGGTTTACAAGTTTCCTTCTGGTTTGATGAATTAATGGACATGTAACTGAAAGAAACACTTCTATACTTATTCCTCCCCTACTTCACTGCAAGTATTTAAATATTCAGCTCAGCTCTCTATCTAAGGTGCTGTGGGGATAAAGGGTATGTGGGCCCTGGTACCTGCTCCAAAGAGAGCCTGGCACATCTGTAACATGGGCCAATGAGCAGTGAGAGATGCTAAGAGACACAGCTCCCGTAAAACTCCCCATCCTGATGCTCGATGTACTACTCCCTTTCCAGCTCAACTTCAAACCTCCACCAATTCCACCAATTCAGGGTTGCAAATGTACCTAAACTCATTAACTGTTAAGGAAATATTAGGGTTTTGTTTACTCGTTTTTTTTTGTAAATGTAAGAGAGTTTGGGATATATAATGATTTCCTGCTGTTATCCATATGAACTAATGGCCAGATGGTTAGTTACAATTGAAAGCAGATCTTAGACCACAGTCTCCCAAAGATCACCCATATTTATTACTGAGCTGTCACAAAACAACCAGAGACTCCCTTCTTGTAGCTTGGGGAACCACCATATTTACCCTTAAATTCTCTGCCTAGTACCGTGCACAAACATTTCATTTTGAGGATGAAGCAATGATATTCTTTATGTATTCTTTTTGTTAAAATATAATTAAAAATTCAATCATAAGAATTTGTCAATTTGTTAATTTTTTATACCCATGTAACCATTGTCCCCAATAAGACATGGAACATTCTTGTCCCCCCCACCCCCCCTCCCCGAAAATTACCTGGTACTCTGTCAATCACTTCCTCTCCTTCCACAACTGTTTGGTTTCTATTTCCATAAATTGGTTTCCCAGTATTTAGATTTCTTGCTAGTATTTAGATTTCATGTGTGGAGTTGTATTCAAAGCAAGTTTGTGGCTGAATCAGTATCCCTGTGAAGTGGAGGCATGCTCTGCTGGATTGGCTGCATTCCTACCTTCTGTCACACCCAGGAGGTAGGTCTGTAGAGACTTCCTAAACAACCGCATATCTCAAATGTCACTCATAATCATTTCACAAATGGATTATTTCTTACACTCATTTATGCCTCTTAATGAACCATCTAGCATAGATGTCAATAATTCTATTTGTAACAGCTATCTTAGGGAGTGTATTAAAGTGTTATCACTTTCATCACCTATTGAGAGGCAAGTGATCGATAAAGGAAATCTTCTGAAGATCTTGCCCTTGCCTTTACCTCCCTTCCTGACTAATTCCCACTTGCCCTTAAAGCACAGTTCAATAGCCCCGTATCTGGGCTAAACCAAACTGAGCTTATTGTTTCTCCTCTTTCCCTGGTTCTTTGTATGAACCTTTAGCCCTGCACCTATAAATAGTTACTTTACCATGGATATGCTCTTTTCTGTCTTATAGGTTTTTCTCTTCAGACACAATGTCTTAATCATCTCTGTACTTTCTATGTAAATCACTGTATCTTTCAGCACAACATGTTAAGTAAATATTTGTTGCAATGATGGATGGATGGATGGATGGATGGATGGATGGATGGTGGATGAATACTTAAAGTACTCATGTCTTATCTGGGTCTTTTTCAAAGAGTAGTTTGTCAAGGATTCATGACATTATCTAGTTGCTGAGAATAGAATATTTTCATTGAGGGAATTTTAAATGTTCTACAAATGTTCTCTAGAGAGGTGGACCAGAATGATCCTACCCCATCAGGAAATCTACCTTCTTGGGCACTAAAAAGAAATGGGTGATGGTGAAGTGTATAAAAATAGATTTTTACTTTTTTTCTTAATTTACGTAGGGTTGTCATTGCTTCCTTGTATTTCTTCCTGAAAGTTAGAGATGACTGGTTTAAAAAGAAATTATTCCTGGGAAACAGTAACTTGGATACTCATGACCATCTTCTTCCTAGCCATGATTTTCGCTTTCTGAAATGATAGATAAAACTTCCTTCTGAATAGAAAGGTTTATATACTGACATGTCTTACTAAAAATACAGTTTAAATTGTTCATGCTTCACGATATATCAATAAATATTAAAATTTCCTGTCTATTGCAAGTTATCAATTAATTGATTCTGATGATATAATCAAAATTATTTTTATTTCCTATATAAGACATGTGCTCCTTTATAACTTGAAAGGAAATGTTTTATTACTCAGTGAATTCTTAGCACTAATTAAGGTTACAAAATTACAGTTCAGTAAACTAAAGAAGAATGTTATCAAGAAAATCAGCACACTGGTTAGGGTTTTAACTATGAAAATGAGAGATGCCTTTATCCAAAGAGATGACTTTACCAAAGCTTACTCTTTTACTTCTCCCTTTAACTCAGGGAAATATTCCACTTTTAGCTATACACTCGTTCTCTACTACATCTTTCACTCTCATGAATCTTCCTTCTGTCCTGGCCTTTTTTGAGCTATTTTCAATCTAACGTCAGAATAATTCTATTAAATGGTAAGTCAAATTATGTCATTCCTTTGTTGGAAACCTCCTGGTGCCTTTCCATCTCAGTCAGTTCAAAGCCTATCACTGTCTATGTAATGTTGTAGAGCGATATAATGGCAGCCTATTCCTAGCGCTAGTGTGATGTAATGCCATACTGACATAAAGCTAGCTACACAGTGATAGCCTTTCATTATCCAAGGCTACAAGAAAATTTTGTTTTGGAACAAGAGATTATATCTTACAAGTCTCTTCACTCTATAACTGTCTTTGAGAAAATAGTCCAGAACAAAAGCAGTCAGTGCTTCTAGTTAGTTGCAGGATATGCAGAAATGCGAGAAACCAGTAGAGAATTGCTTTTAACAACTACGTATTTTATTTGTTTTGTTTGTTGTCTCTCTCCCTCACTGCATTTTAAACTCCACAGAAGAGGAATTTTTGTCCTGACTTCAACTGGTGTGTCTCTAGCAACTAGAAGAATACGTAATAATAAATATTAGCATACACTTGGCCAAATGGACAGCACTTATTCACCAGATGTTACAAAGGAAACTGAGTGAAAGAACCATTCTCAGTGCAATGAGGGCAGGAGCCTAACACTATTTGACTATCAGTCCTATCTTATTCTGATTACTACACTGACAGGCTCACAGTAGGCACTCAGTAATTTTTGTTGAATGAATGAAACTTGTTAGATTATGCTGGGTTCTTCAGATAAGCAGAACCAATGGTGTGTGTGTGTGTGTGTGTGTGTGTGTGTGTGTGTGTGTGTACCTGGATATATACTTATATGTTATCATTTATCTATGATTTACTATATACATTTATATTAACATATACCTATGACTTACTATAAGGAATTGGGTCACTTAATTATGGAGGCTAAGAAGTCCAGGATATGAGTTGGCAAGTTGCAGACCCAGGAGAACCAAAGAGCCAATGATATATTGATAGTTCCAGTGCATGTCCAAGGACCTAAGAACCAGGGTTGCTGGTAGTGTAAATTCCAGTCTTATTCTAAATCTGATGGCATGAGAATACCCATGTTCAAGTTCAACAGCAATCAGACAGAAAGAAAGAATTCCTTCCTATTCAGCCTTTTAGTCTATTTAAGTCTTCAATGGATACCCACCCATATGGGGAAGGTAATCTGATTTACTGAGTTTACTGATTCAAATGTTAATCTCATCCAAAAGTCCCTCACAGAATAGAGGGAATTAGAAATAATGTTTAGCCAAGTATTGGTAAGGTAAAGGGACCCAAAACAGGCAAGTTCTGATAAACTGGAAATAAAAAGAGGATATTGTCTCCACAAAATTGGAATTCTATGGATTCAATATCCAATTGACTCAAGAGAGAAGTAGCAAAAATCATAAAGACCGCCCTGTCAAGACCAGTCTAGTCGACACATAAAACTACCATCACAATTACTATGTCCACGAATTATTAATAGGTATTGGTAAATAAATGATACTGTACTAAAGGATCTGGTGTGTTCAGAACATTGCGTTCAGGGTCATTTTTACCACACACCAAAATGAGGTGATCAGAAGTGATGGAGGGTTAAACCTCCTTAACAGATCATGACTGTTGATGGTGATATGAACAAACACAGCCTAAACTAACTTTAAATAATTGAGTGCAGAAGTATATGAGGCAAAACAATTATTTTGAAAATGCAAGGAAGATGCTGTAGGGGTAACCTTGATGTGCCTGATTACTTGTGGAATGGACCAGTGACAGAAAAGAATCATTTTACACTGAAAAACAAAATCTCATTGTTTTGTTTTTATTACCTCTCTGAAATATTGGGAAGTTTTTGAGGCCATGGATCCCAATACAGGCAAGTTCTAGTAAGTTGGGATGATAGGCAATTGTCCCCACAAAACTGGAGCACAGTGGAGTACATACCTGGTTGAACCTAGAGACTAATGGGCAAAGAGAGTACCTGTGTAACTAATAATGCTGCGTAAGCATAACTCAACTATGCCTCTTTATTTCCATAATAAACTGTGAAACCTTCTTTCTAATATCTTTTTTATCATGAAAAAAAAGAATTTTTAGCTCTCTAGATATTACCAATTGTGAAGCAAAATCTTATTTCATTATTTTCACTTGGATTTGGAAACAGAACATTATATTTAAGATTCTTTTAAAATAGTTCTTTACTCTCAGAATAAGGATGAGGTATTCCCCCAACCTCTGCCCAGTGTCTGAAATGTGAAGTCTCCCCCACTCTGTTCTTAATTCCTTAGGACTCAGGATAAATATTCCTAGTCTGTTTCATTACCCTTTAGAATTTACAACCATGCTAATTCTCCGCATGTATGTTATTAAATTCGCTGTTTTTCCTTTGCTAACAGAATTAAAATAAAAAGTTTCTTCTGTTGCTTTTCAGTTCTGAAAAAATTAGTTCTGAAAGAATCAGAATTTCCCATGTTGAAAATTACCCAAGGTTATTTAAAAAAAAAAAAAACACAAAAAACTTTGACTCATCAAAATCTCGTAAGACTTCAATTCATTTGAAACTTTAGCTTCCCCTTTGGCAATGTATTCATTACTCCTGATAGTGGCCAATCTCTTAATTAGGGATGAATAGATTTCTAGAAATGGTGCTTCAGTGAGTCATCATTTTGGCTTGAAAATCCCATTTCCAGGGGCATAACATCATGGATGGTGGCACACCCATTATGAGACATGTATTAGTAAAACTGAAGTATTTACATATTGGGCTTTTTTCTCTAATATTTTTGCATGTGAGAGAAACTAAGTTAGGAATCATTCTGTGGATGTAGCCATGTACTGTTTTGTGGAACAGGATTAGACAACTACAGAACAGCAGGGCCCCGGGGTTAGTTTCCTATGGGGTAATGATCCAGCCCTGTGGATAAGTACAGTTGAGAACTAGTCAAAGCCAGTTATTAGGAATTACAGAATTAAAACTGTGAATGATAGTGTCATAATTGGTACCCAGTAGAAGCACATAAATAAAATAGGGACTTGGGAAGGAATATAAGAATTTCTGAAAAGTCCATAGGAAATCTGGCGACTACTTACTAAGTTTTCTTAAAAATAAAAAGGGCTTCATATGGTCCTCATAAAAAATAATTCTTGTATATAAAAATTAAAAAATAAAAGGGAATATTGACATCTGTTTATGTGTTCTTTAATAAAATATTATCCCCCCTAAATGGAGGTCTTCCCATCTTTCCATGGATTTATTCCTGACTTCATGTTGATTTAGTTGTTGACTTTGTTTTCTATATTGGGCAGGAATTTTTCTATTATATTTATTATTTGATTATTTTTGGTGTATAGGAACTTTAATAATTTTGATGCTGACCTTGTGTTCCTCAAATTTTATCAAATCTCCTTTAAGTGAAAATTCTAAGATAATCATTTAATTCTGCTACTTCTTTTCCAAAATAGCACATTGACTAAGATTTATATAATTCCATAGAGGAATCAACATTTGTTTTCCAAATATGCCTTTTTTAAAGTTATATGTGTTGAATTTTTAAAAAGATTTTTATTTATTTATGCATACAAGAACTGGGGTGTAGGCCAGAGGTGCGGGGAGTGAGAGGATTCACCAGAGACAGAGCGGGGAGAACAGATGGAACTACTGAAATACACTGCTGAGGGGAGCAGTGGGCAAGACAGGAGAGGTCTGCTGTGCCATGTGGGTCAGCTCCCTGGCCGCAGATGGAACTCCTGCTGCAGTGGCTGGCAATAGCTTGATTGTACTGAGACTTTAACCCTGTGCCACCAGAGTTGAATTTTATGAAATACTTTTCTTCCCCAAATCTGTTGTTATGATCATATGGGACGTTCTCATCTATTCATTAGTATCAATATTTAATCATTGTTTTTATCATGTACTCTTCTTGTTGTCCCAAAATAATCAGAATTAGGTTATGATGTATTACTTTATACACGACTTTAAGTAACATTTAAGATTTTGTCATTTACTTTTATATCAGGTTGGTCCCTAAATCTGATTGGTTTTACAAAAGCTTAATATATATAGGTGTGTCTTTTTTCATTCCTAATCGTATTTGTATTTTGTTTTTTGATTAATCTTATTTCTATTCTTTTAACAAGTTGCTATATCTTTTTTGTTGTTTTTTTCACTAATATCTACTCCCATCTTTATTGTTTTCTCCAGTGTTTTGTTTTACTTAGCTTCTTGAATTAACTCATTCCACTTTTAGTTTTTAAAAACTCACTTAGCTTTAGAATACATTCCTTTTCAAGAAAATATATTTAAGTTTATATATTTCCATTCTTACAATAATGACTCTAGCCCATAAAATTTGCTCTGTACTATTTTCACTGGAGTTTCCTCATTTGTTTGCATTTTAAAGGGTGTGTGTGTGTGGGGGGGTGTTTTCACCTATGTTACTCTTTCCTACCTTATTTACTTGCATTGTGGATGGGAAAAAGAATGTATGATATTGTTTGAAACATTGTTTAAAGTATTTGCGGTATCTGCCGTTCTCTGGTTTCTCTTAGCGGCGTAGCTTTAAGGTTTCTGCTATCCAGCCTCAACATCTCAAACCAGATCTTATCATTAAAATATAAATCTTTCCTGCAGTGACACTAGAGGATATGGAAAAACTGGAGATTAATCCTACATCTCTTAATTTAATATGCGATCCTAACCGGATCTGTGTTCATTGCTTTTCTTAGCCTGTTTTCCATAGAAACGGTAACTGTCGGAAATGTTTGGGAATAATTTTATGTTGCTGTTGTTGTTTGAAGTGTGTTTCTTGGGAGGAGTCGTGAACTGACTCACCTGGACCAGTTTTCGACTTCCCTGCTCCCAGGAACCTCCGCGGGCAGCCACGGCTGCTGGCCTGGAAGAGTGGCTCAGACACGCTCAGTTTCTTGAGTTTCTTTTCATTTTCTGATAAAACGTTTTTTTGTTTGCTTGTTTTTGATCCTGTCGTGCCATTTTGCTTTTTCCTTTTTCTATTTTATTTCTGTGTGTTTGGATCAGAGGGAGGCACCAAAGCATAAACTTTCTGCCCTCTGTTGAGTTACAGATTTTATCTTTAAGACATTTGAGGTTGGAAAGCATAAAGTGTATATTTAACTCCATATTTTGCTCTGTTCAAAATGGAATAACTATATCTCGCTTATTCAGTGATAAATGATAATTCAGTCTCTCCTGCAGGATTTAAAATATCACAAATTGGTGGCCTCTGGCTGAAATTGGTTTGGAATTCACAGTGCTTGTTTATTTTACTTTTGAAATTAAAGGTTTCTTTTTAAGATTTGCACCCCTTAATGTTTGTTGAATAAATGAAGGTGACAGCAGGAGAAAATAGATCTGAAACTTAGTGCACGTTGAGAATTGGTTACACACACATACATTTACAAAACTCCAACAGAACAATTCACTCAAATAAATGTTATTAAGAAGAAATTCATTCTCTCCTGGAAATTAAAAATAATTTTGAAAGGGGCATAGTCTTTACAGTTAGGTATAGCCTACAACCTCTCTATTGTCTTATAGCCCACTTCCTTCATTTGTATAGTTTGGCCCTAAAAGCGATTGAACATGCAAAATCTCATGTAAAATGCAGCCCTTAGGTGTCAAGCTTATAGGTGTCATTTTTCACTCATTAGTAAAGCAGGAGGGTTTGTGAAAAATTTACTTTGCAAAATATTTTTCCTCACAATTTTGTTTGCATCTAGCATTACTGCCTTCAGAGTACAAGTGGAGTGTCTGCAGAGGAAATGGTTAATGCCAGTCCATGATTCTGCAGTAAATATTCCAAGCAATAAATGATCTTTTCAAGATCACCGAACCTCGCTTGACCTTAACTCCCTCATCAGTTAAACTGAAAGAAATGGATTATCTGACCTTTGAGATTCACATAGGAACAAGACTGTGCCTATATTCTGAATCTGAATAAATAAAATAATAATAATAAATGGAACTTGGGAGAACCTACCATATGGTGTGCAACTGGGTGTGATGCTATGTCTATTCCTGTTAATTTAAAATTCTTAAAAAATCATTAGTTGGAAGACAGTGTGAAGAACATGTTAATTACATGGGCAAGTGATGCTATATAAGAAGTTGCAAATATCAGAAGAAGAGAAATGAGAGGTGTGGTTTACCACATGCTCAGGACAGAGAGAGAGAACCGGACCTGCTGACTGGTGCATGTATTATGTTTGTTATTCTAGTAAGAATTTTACTTAATGAGCCAGATTCTCCCATTGTTTAAATTGTTCCCTTAATTCTTCCAGGCGGCTGGAGTACCATGCCCTGGGGTATCAAAACTGCCTTTGATGTTACCCTGATGTCCCAAATGTTATACCTCTCCAAGCGTGGTCTAGGCAGCTGAGAAGATCTGACTCAATTTAATGTTCAGTTTTAGGTACCAGGAGCTTTTGCATTGTATCGTGTTTTCTCTCTCGAGGGTTATATTAACTGCAATAAGCACACCAAAGTGGTAACACACTTAGCATTATTTATCTCTGCATTAGACACACTCAGGGCCTATTTAGCTGTTGGGAGTATCAGAAGCATCATTTTCAATTTCTAAAGAAATCAAGTTTTATTCCCAAACCTTTGCATTCTTAGCAAGGTTCTCCATAGCCCTTAATGAGCTATTCACTATCTCAAAGGAACACTAAGTATTAATAACAAAATATCCTTATTGTCCAAAGGGACCAGCATTTTGTCGACATCTATTCTTCTTAATTTTTCAGATTTGCTGACTGTGGCATAATTTTGGTTACTTAGTCTTTCATATTTGTTGTTGCTGTTGCTGCTACTGTTGTTGAACATCACAGCAATTTCGTAATTTTGACTTGAAAACTGTTTTCCCATGCCCTGAAATGTTTAATTCAGCGCCTATCCTTGCATTGGCTAGAGCTCAGGTTTGACTGATGGGGCATTATGCTATCAACTATTTGCCCTGACGTTTCTTTCTCTTGCCCAGGTTTTGTTTTTTTGTTTGTTTGTTGTTTGTTCTATATTTATTGACAGGAACTGAAGTTACCTCTTGGGATCTGCCTAACCCAGGAAGACAAGAAAACAGATTCCTTTTGTTTTTAACTTTTATAGCTACTCACTATCTCACTAAGGAATCATAGGGAGATGGAAGTGATACATCAGAATAACAAATTAAAGCACATTTAAATAAACTTTCACACATTTTTATCAGTGTTCTTCTCTTCAAGGATAGAAGAGGGCAGATCTTGTGCATTTCTCTTTTCTTACTTTCATCCTTGAGAGAGGCTGTCACCAAACATCCTTTTGCCCATTTTCATACAATAACCATATTTATTTCACAAACCATTCTTTTCTTTCTCTTATTTTTCAGAATCCAAATAATGCATACCCATTGTATATTTGAAATACATACCTGAACGGCATGAATTCCTGAAGACTCAAAAAAATACAAATAATAAAAAAATAAAATTGCACCCATATTTTTACTACTCCAAGGCACATTTTGCACCATTTGGCACACATATGTGCTACCACTACAAATCTCTTTGCATAGATACAATATTCATGCTTGGAACCCAGATACCCGAGGGTCCTTGGTGTCTTGTGGTAACGAATTTCATGAAGTATCAGATTGAAGCCAGCAACAAAGTTTATTTGGAAGGGACAGGAGGCAGAGGGCAGCCTCAGGAAGCAGGACAGCTGCCCAGAGCAGTAAAGTAGTGCGGTTTTTATGATTTTTTTTCTTTCTGGGTAGAGAGGGGCCCTCTTAAGTATGCATACCTTGCTCCCTTCACTGCTCCCTATAGGAAACTAATTGGAACTACCCCCCCTCCCTCCCCCCTCCCTCTTTTCAAGTGGCAGAAACTGTAGTTAAAAGAGGTCTAGCCTCCCAGACCTGCCAGATCTTATCTGGTCCTTAAAACAAAGCAATGGCCCCATCTGGACTGCGGGGGGCAGAAATGCAGCTGTGCTTCTCTGGGGGAGGTGGTGAGGGTCTTTTCTATCCCTGATGTTCACAGTACTGTGGATCAACTGAACTGTTACCAGTGAAGAAGAGTGAAATTTGTCCACCAGGACACCTCTATTACTCTTAATTTTAATCACTTGAATTTTATTTAAAAACCAAAATGATTTTGTCCTTTTTTCATCTCTGAGTAATATTCCATCATGTAACTATACCACAACTTTTTGATCCATTTTTCTGTTTGGAGGCATTTAGTCAAGAAAAAGACAAAACTAGGAAGTTGACCACAAATCTGAGACATGCAGCAAGGGAGAGGGAGAAAAGGGGGTCCTAACAGGGGAGGGAAGAGCACAAGAGACTATGGTGATGGTTCACAGGTGCTATGATGGCAGGAGAACTATTGTAACCACACCTGAAGGAAGAAACCGATTACTTTACAAAAATAAACGACAATGTAAAAAAATAAATAAAAGGCAAAATGATCTACTTCAGCATTATTTGTTGAGGAAATTCCACCAAAGCCAGTATCACCAGTATCTGGCTTCTCAGTACTGGAAGTGGCAATAAAGTACCCTCTAAACACCTTTGCTTAGAGGTGGGAAGTCACAAGTTTTAGTGCATGTGACATTACAATGGCTCAGTCATCGCCTGCAAAGCCAAACATCTGAGAGAAAAATAACCTCCCGACAGACATTCAGACATTCTCCTTGCCATCCTGTCCACCTTCTGGAGTCTTTCCTACCTGACTGCATCCACTGAGATGGTTTCTATGCACCCTATGCTTCTGTGTTCCTCCTCACTATTTAAAGTCTTCATAAGCTGATAGTCTGCCCATGCCACTCAACCAATTATTTTTCTTTACTTAGACTTGTTTCTACATTTAGAATATCCTCTTTCGTTGTTGATGTTTGTTAAAAGATGTCTGTTTCCTGTTTTTTGTTTTTATAATAGTCACTTGTTGGCATACTTCCAGAAAAACCATTTGCAATTTTCTGAAATTTCCTATCGTCACATACCTTGCAGAATTCCTTAGCCTCTGCTGTTTTCTCTTCTTAAAAATGACTTTGTTCTGGGCCTCCCTGGTGGTGCAACTTAAGTCTCAGCACTATGAAGCTATTCACAGTCACTGCGGCATGAGTTCGATCCCAGGGAGTTTCCCACCTGGCGCAGCAGACCTCTCCTGACTCGCCCGCTGCTCCCCTCAGCAGTGTATCTCAGTAGATCTGCCTGTTCTGCTCCCCACTCTGTCTCTGGTGAATCCTCTCACCACCCCACACCTCTGGCTTATACCCCAGTTCTTGTATACATAAATAAATAAATCTTAAAAAAATAAAGTGTTTGTTCACATCCCTCCTTGGATATCACTTGTTCATTATCAAGATCAGTACCAACAAGATATCTTCCTGACACAGTCTGTCTCTCCACCAGACCTAAGTTAGAGGTCTCTCCCTTTGTCTACCAGTGAAACCTTGAGTACAGAGACTTTGTTGATTTGTTTATTTGTAGCCTCTAAACTTCTCCAACACTCTACCCCCTTATTTCTTGAGGGCAAGGACCCTTTACCAGGCAGACTCAAAATACTCACACACAACAAAATGCACAGCATGTAGTAGAAGCTGAATAAACTGTCTGAGTAAAAAAATAAGTAGCAAAATTTGCACTTAAAGATACAGCCCATTTTAGAGTTCTATAACTGTTTCATAAAATTGCACTTTGACAGCTTTCATTAAAATAGAACTTTTAACCTCTAATGGGTTAAGACTACTCCCATACTCTTTTCTTCACTTCCTCCTTCCTTTTCTCCCCCAATGCTATAGGCTTCAGACTTGCGTGCACGTATGTTCACGTACACACTGCCATCGCCACCACCGCCACCACTACTACTACTATCACACAGACTAATAATACCTAATAACTATGTCCTCATTTGGAAGGTCCCAGTAGCACAGAAATATTAGATTAGTAATATTAAAGTCACACTTGTTATATGCCACAGTTTTATATAGCTTTTTAATTTTATTTTTTTAAAATTGTTCTAGGTAAATAAAAGAATAATTTCATGTAATAGAATTAAAGGAAAAGGAAATTCTAGACTTTGTTATTTAGTATGATTCATGTAGAGGTGGCTGTTTTCTGAAGAGATTAGGAATTTATAGATAAGCTGTAAAGGAGTTGACTACAGAAAACTTCATGGTAACAGTATCACATCTACTTGCAAATAAGTGCCATGAATACCCTCATCTGTGCGTACTATGGGGTTGTTTGTCTTTATGGGGCTTTGCACAGCTGACAGATAATGCAGGCATTTAAATGTGAAATCTGGCACTGATGTTTCCCCCAAATGATGCTCTGATTCATAAATTACATGAATATGGGCAGTGCTATTCATTTATGAAATAATGCAGCTATCACTTAGTAATGCAATTTGAAACATCTTTCACTTTATTTAGCCATTTCGAACTCCATTACATGTGACTATGAGAAGAATAAAAATTGATTAGACAAGAAGTGAAAAGTGGGCAAAAGCATTTCTCAGTATGTTGTCCCCCCTGTGGCAAAATGATGGAAACACTGCATTTTATTTCCTATTGAGGAGATATTTCTTGCTTAGGTGGCCTGTTTCTGATTAAAATCATCTTTGTAATATTGCATTCATTTCCATAAAAAGTAAAATATACTCTGTACCAAGAAAGCCTAGTACTAACTGCAAAAATTAAAAGAATGAAAGAAATGTTACTGTGCAAGATGGAATAGTCCTCATTTCAAAACTTGGAAGATGGCAAGTTTTGAAAATGTAGCAAATGATGTGCCTTAGCTTCTAATTTCTCTGTGTTGGACCAATGATAAATGTGGAAATGACCATAACCATTACCAGCCGTTAAGAGAAAAATACAGCTATAATTCTTGAGCACTTTTGGGGGACGCTTTCCTTTAACATAGCATCTGTAGTTTTCAAGACCACCAGAAAGTGTGGCATGACTGTCTGGTTTTACAGATTTGGACTCTGACTCAGCCTCGGGAAGGGACTCGCCTGAGGTGGGCAATGGGTGCCCAGCCCAGAATTGTCAACTTCTCACCTCTTATTTTCGTAGCTACATGACTTAGGGTCTCTGGTCTCTTTGTGAAAAGATAGGAGGTCCTGGGTAACTGTGCTCTTTCCTGTGTTTTCTGGGCCCATGTAAGAGAGTTAAGTTGTGGTATTCTTACCAAAATTCAAAACTAAGACCCCACTTCTTGCCAAGCACGCACGTTTGGGAGGCTTGTTTGGATAAAGGAAGTGAATGGGACTGCCATGGCAACTGGGCTGTTAAGCTCATCCAGTGAGCTGATGATCCGATAATGGGTCAGGACACAGCTGAGACCAGTCAACGATCCCTGGATGTTAAATAGAGGCTTTGGGACCTTCTCTTAGGGCAGACGACCTCTCACATCTCACCTGCTGCTTCCCAGAGCAATGTATTTCAATAAATCCGCCTTTTTTTGTTCTCTACTCCATCTCTGGTGAATTCTTTCACCCCACACCTGCAGCCTACCCCAATTCAGCCTATACCCCAGTTCTTCTCAGCTACAGGTTACTTTTTGCTTGCTTTCATAAAATCTTTTTGGATATGCTGTTTAGGATTTTACTTTTGAATTTTATGGAACTGGTCTGGATGAAGATCTGTCCTGATTCAGGAGGGGCAGGCAGAACACACATCTATCTCATCAGAGGCACTAGGGGATGGTCACCTTGGCAGGCCATCCATCCTCAGTAAGCTCAGGAGGTTGCCTCACATGTACTCACATTCATACCTGCCAACTGAGGTATGGCTCACAATAGAGTTGGAAGAAGAATAGCTCATCTAAGAACAAGGGAACTATCTCACATTTACTTTTCCAATATGTGGTATTAGGCACCAGGACCTTGCATTTTGAGCAGAAGGCTGCTAATTTCTCAGGTGATCTTTATCAAGAATACAAGCTAGTGAGCAGCACACAGTAGAGGGACACCCCTCAGGTGGTAGCCAGATGGCCTCAGCTCCCTAAGGTTGGTTCCAAAATCACACACATTCTTTATTCATTAATTTCAATTTTGCCTAATTGTTTTTAGGCAGATTTTTTTTTTTTTTGCAGAAGAAAAAGTTCACTTTGATCAAAAGTAATCAAATTCAGACATTGCTCATTTTGCAGGAAAATGCAATCCTATACTTATTTTAAAAAGCAAAGAGGCAAAGCTAAGACATCAGTTCTTAAAACATATACACAAAGTATTTTTGTATCTTATTTAATAGAAAATGTGTTATTTCCCTCTTCCTAAGGTCATGTGCTTTATTAGTGACAGATAGAGTTCCATAAATTAATTGCATCTATATTTTAGTTTATTTATTTATTTAAAATATTTGCTTATGCATACAAGAACTGGGGTGAAGTCCAGAGGTGTGGAGTGGTGAGAGTGTTCACCAGAGACAGAGTGGGGAGCAGAATAGGCAGATCTGCTGAAATACACTGCTGAGGGGAGCAGTGGGCGAGGCAGGAGAGGTCTGCTGTGCCAAGTGGGAATCTCCCTGGTCAGGGATCGAACTCGTGCTGCAGTGGCTCTGGATAGTTTCATAGTGCTGAGACTTAATCCCTTGCACCACCAGGGAGGCCCTATGTTCTAGTTTAAATATTACATAGACCTTGTTGCCTAGAGCTGCTTTCCTTTTCCTCTTTCGTCTTATTTCTTTTGTTCTGAATCCCATGTGAACTTGATAGTGTAGTTTTAGTCACCTGGATTCTAATAGTTTAATGCTGGGAAAGGTATGGGTTGGAATCTCAGGCTGAAAATCCAATAGTGACTATTGTCAACATCAGAAAATCTTTATTTTAAATGTAGACAAGATCATAAAATAATAGGTATAATTAGAAAATCTTTCTTTCAATCTCCCACTTCCAGCTTGATGTTTGTAACCATAGCACAACTTCTGAAGCAACTGTCAAGGATACATTCTGTAAGGGCAAACATAAATGAATCCTACATCTTTTGTATATATATATATATATATATATATATATATATATTCATTAGATCAACATAATCTTCCCTCTGTTTTGCATTATCTGGAAGTGGTACTTTTACAGTCATTAGCACAAGCACAGATGGTCTGCTTCTTCATGGTCCAAGAACAGACCACATTTGTTCCACCTCCAGGAGGCTCATTCTGCTACTGTCACTTCACCTGTCCCCATTCTTGCCCTACAGGTCCAGCACATGACCCTCTCGCTCGCTTGCCAAGTCTTCTCTGTCAGATCCGTCTTCCTGTGACTTCGAAAAAGCATAACACTTAATTATACATTGTTTAATCTTCTGCTGCATTGTTCTTTGGTATGACTCCTCCTGCAGTAAGTTGGGCATCCTGAAGATAGGGAAGCTGTCATCTGCATTGCTCAGCACAAAGCAGCGTTTGAACTCTCAGCAGGAACTCTTTGATGGAGAGCCTGCTCTCTGCCACTCTATTTTTATTATTTAATTGAGTGAGATTCTGCAGGACATAAACTATGCCCTTGAAACCAAGGCACCCTTGGGAGCTATATTAACTTAGGGCACATGGCCCCTATTTATTTACTGTTTTAATATACTGAGTTAGCTGAACTATCAATCACACAATCTGACAGTCCTTAAAAATGTGGTGCTTCTTCTGCAACTTTCAAGTTTGTTCTTTCTCTGACGACCTTTTGGAAACAATGGAGTGGGACTAGGGGAAGACGAATACCTGTCATGCTCTGTCAACTTCTAGAACCTATATTAGAAAATTCAAGGAGAACAAGAATTCCTTTTGTCATTAAAAAAAAGGAGAAAGATGCATCCTTCCTACAAAGTACAAAAATTTCTATTCATTCAACAAGGTTTAGATATGGAAGGAGAAGATGAATTCATTCCTTAGATTTGTGCTTGTCAAGACCTGTAGTTATATTTTTGCTTCCCCTTTTCATTTAGAAGCTGTCTGGTTCCAGTGTGTCTGAGATGGCCTGGGTGAGTGTATGGTGATTTTAACAGTTCAGCCAGATTACATTTCTGATAATCCAAAAAGTAGTGTGTTCCTATGGAACCTTTCGTACAGCAAAGAAGCAATTACTGTTGGTTTATATGGAAATTTTTCAGCATTTCCAGACCTCCAAAATAACCAACAAAGTTATACCAAGTAGCACACAAAACGTAAAACAACACTAACAAAGAATAAAAAGCAAGGATGACATGATTCAGAGGCAGTCTGTATAAAGTGATTCCTAGGGAAGTCACTCTCAGTGGTTAGGTTACTTCTAGATTCTGCTGCAAAACAAACACTGAACACTATATCCACTTTTCACCTTTAGTCCTAAAAGTGAGCATCCTCTTTGGATTTCATTCAGTTAGCAAAAGCAAGTGCTAGTGTAGGTCTTTCCATAACTCAGACTTTCAAAAAGTGGGGGATACCAGTAATGTATATTGTGCTTCCCTGACCATTAAGTTTACTGGACGCTCTGAATTAGGAGGGTGGATCTAGTGACTCTAAATTCAGAGAAAGAATGAAAGTAACAAACTTTTAGGACAGAACCACTGCCTAAATAGAAAACTCCGAAGAGGCATTAAAATTTTAATTGTATCCAGGATACTGTTGAGATTGTTTCAAGGGTTTCTAAGCGGATCAGAGAGAATTCAAACTTATTTTGTGTAAGGAATACTGGAAGCTGGGTCCAGTCCAGGAGGAAGGGGCCGCAAGGGACTATGTGAAGATATTGGGAGAGTGCCCAGTTTGGTTGGTCTTGGCTAGGTCCTGGTGTAGCAGAAATTTGGAGTAAGGCCCCAAGTCCTGGGTAAAAGATTGGGTACATCAGTCACATAAGAGGGAATCTGAAGTCGCTGTCACAGGTACTCTGGAAGTTCAATGCATCCTGGCCTTCACTGGGCCTTCATTCCTGGCATTCCTTGCTGGCATGTGGCAACTCTCCTACTCCCACAGGACCATTCTCATGTTGCCGGAGGGCCCTACCCTCAGCACATCTTTATCACTGGTTTCAAGAAGGCAAGAGTTGCTGGGGCTTCTCAAGAGAAAGACTCCTGAGAAATCAGTTCAGTTTTGGCTTTCACTTTGAATGGCATCAGGGTAGACCAAGACTGTTGGCCCAAACCTAGCCCTAGAGTCTGCCTCGAGTGAAAGCAAACCCTCAGTCTCTGAATTACTCTGATGGGCTCTCTCTGGGCAAAAAACTATTCCAGGATTAGCCACAAACAAAATGAATTTCTTTGGAATCATCTAGCACGGAAATAGCCTCCCCTTGGTGGGCAGCCCAAGGTGTGTGGTACAACTTGCTCAACACAGCACATTCTCCTGGACGTATTAGTTCAGAAGGACACAGCGCAAAGACTGGCCTGCAGAGGGTAGAGGTTTCTCAGAAATGTCTGTTTCACAAAGCAGCTATTTTTCTCAGTCAAACAACTTTGAGCTGATTGCTTTCCTTTTCCTCAAATATCTATCAGTGCTTTGTGACTTAGGAGCAAATAAACTGAAACAGAAAGCCATTTTTTTAAGTTAATTTTATATTTGGTACAGTATTAGAAACTGTTCTGTTCACACAGCAGTTACAGCCAGTAGCACAGAAACTGTGCCTGCTCTTCTAACACATCCCTGTGATCCTCACTTAGAAGGGGATTAGGGAGAAGAAAAAGAAAAAAAGGTCAGTCTCTATTTGTAGGAGTTCTCAATGTCCCCTCTCAGAATCTCAGTAACTTCTTTCCTATTTTCTTTTCCACATATGTCATGACTTTTAGACTTACTGGAAACACCACCCTCCTACCTTCTCACCACCAGCCCCGGATGAGAGTGCCATTCACTCCCACTTTATTGCAGTGTCCTGAGCTGCCCGGTCACCTCATGCTAAATTTAGGTTTAAAAAAAATAGAGCATTTGAGTGGCAGGACTACTAGAAAGCAGCTGGAGTAAGGATTAATAGGCTTATTGTTTCCATATGGATGTACAGTGAAGGATAATTTTGAGAGTTGTTTTTTTGTTCTTATTTTTCTTTTCAAATTAAACAAGTATATGGAGAGACTGACCCTTTTCCAGAGTGATTCTGCATGAAGATCAAGTTTCTAATCCAGATGTCCCAAGTTGAAAAGAATTTGTTAAGCTCTTTGCCTTGTCAGAACCCTTGACCATTCCCATTTCACACTCCAGTATCATCCCTAATGATTGATGGGAAGCATCTTCCTTCCTGCACAAGTGCCTTGAGGCACTGAAGGAGAGGCCCCATAGTACTTGCCGTGGACCTGGGCTCACAGAAAGCTGCCCTCTGAGCCCAAGAAATATTTACTGAACAGGTTTACCCTTATTAGGAAAATGACATTACAAAATCAAGAAACTCATCTAAACATTTTTGAACATATACACAATCCAAGAATATAAAACGACCACAAAATATTCAAAAACATACTAGTTACCCAGTTTTTCTCCCAAGAGGCAACCTGAGGCTCCTGTGGAATTTCTAAAGTATATTTGCTTACAAACACTGGTAGAAAAATATGTATCAATCAAAATCTAGCAAAGTGTACACAATGTCCCAGGCTCACTCTTTTTTTTTTTTTTTTAAGCTAACAACACAGCCTAGAGAATTTTTTGTTGACATAAAACTTTGAAGAGCTGCATAGGATATATTCTATGGATAGATACTTTCTCATACTTTTTACCATTATAAATTATATTGCAAGAATGTTTTTGTGTAGATGTTATTTTATAAATGGGTAAGTATAGCTAAAGGGTAAATGCCTAGACTGTGTAGAGGCACTGACTACTCTCCACCATCTCTCCCACCTAGCTTACCATGCAAGCAGTGGCCATTTCCTTGACATGCCCCGTGACACCCAAGTGAAGAATGTGACATTATTAATGGCAAGCACTTACACAGCACTTAGTCTGCAGTAGTCACTGGTCTATGTGCTTTACATATATTATCCCAAATGGGACTCACAACAACCTTTTGAGGCAGGTACTTTCATCCTCTCCAATTTACAGAAGAGATGAGACATCTTGCCTCAGGCCATTCAGCTAGTAAATAGCAGATGACATCTGAGCCCAGGCTGCCTGGCTCCATGAGTCAGCTCTTAGAGCTATGACCCTAACTGTGCTAACCTTAATACTTTTTCTTAAATGCCTGTGTGAACATTTAAATTCTGTGTTTGCCTGTGTTTCTTTTTTTTTTTTTAGCTTTTTTTTTTTTTTTTTTTTTTTACATACAAGCTGGGGTACAGGCCAGAGGCGTGGGGCGGCGAGAGGGTTCACCAGAGACAGAGCGGGTAGCAGAACAGGCAGATCAGAAATACACTGCTGAGGGGAGCAGCGGGCAAGGCAGGAGAGGTCTGCCGTGCCATGTGGGATTCTCCCTGGCCGGGTGTCGAACTCGCGTCACCGCTGCCTACAGCTCCACAGCGCAGCGCTCAACCGCTGCGCCACCAGGGAGGCCCTGCCTGTGTTTCTTAAATTCTGTGTGAGCTGCAAGAAGAGTTCCTTAAGAAATAAATGCTCAACTGTTGAATAAGGATAACTGGCTCAGACCCTGCCACCCTACTCTTCCCGTTGCAGCCTCGCACAGTGCCAAGTCCCTCCACATCTTCCCTTGAAAGTGTGAACTACTGGTTCACTAGCACACCCTCTAACCTCACTCTAGTCACACTTTGGCAGAATATCAATGTTTCTGTAGATGGAACTTGCATAACCCTGGAGTTCCTCAATCTCATCTTCTCAGTGAACTCACCCCCTACAGCCTGCTTCAGCTCCCTTGCTGCTACCATAACCTGTAGAAAGATCTTGCATATTGCTCCTCCTTTATGATGGCAGGTTAAAGCACCTTACCCTCAGGCCAACAGAGCTGACTGTTCCCTCACTCCCTCTATTTGCATATTCCACCCCTTTGAGCCCCTGGGGTCTACATTCCATTGTTCCTATCTTTTTTTTTTTTTTTTTTTGCTATCAATATCCATATCGATGCCCTCACTTTTTCTATTCACAGCTGCTTGGATTTCACTGTCAGCGGCTACAATCAATCTTACCTAGATTACTGCCGAGTCCTGACAAGTCTCTCTGCTCCCTTGCCCCTTTTCAATGCAGTCTCAAAACAGCAGGTTTTGACTCTATTAAAATGTAGGTTAGATTAAGTCACTTGTCAGTTTATAAGCCTCCAATGTTTTCCCATTTCACTCAGGAAAAAGGCAAAGTATTTTCAATGCCTTATAAGGTACTATACAGCCTCTGTGACTATTTTATATCACTCTCTCTTCTTCACTCAGCTCAGGTCACACTGGCTTCCAGTAATTCCTCCAACACCCTGAAATACTTTGCTTTGTGCCTTTGCCTGAAACATTCTTCTTTTTCCAAATAGACATGGCTCCCTCCCTCGTTTCCATGATCTCAAGCAAAATAAAGTTGCAAGTATGATCATATCCATCATGAAAATCAAGTGTGTAAATATTCTTTTTTTATTACTGAGTTCAACATAAAGTATTTCCTTTCAGTAGCAGAAATTTCTATCAAACTTTAATGACATTGCTAAAGTGAACTTTCTCATTTTCTTCTCCTGGTAGGTAATATAAGCATATTTATAAACATATATAAGTAAATACATATATGCAATCTTCCCATCTTTATATTATCAATATACCCATTGCACACTTATTAAATATTAGGGAATATAAAGATGGAAGGTTTACTTAAGAGACCTAACAGGAGAATGGGTCACCATCATTCAGAGCAGTATGTTCTGTCAAGATAGAGTTTTTCTTGAAATGTGTACTGTGGCTTTGATTGGAATAACAAGGAACTAGAAACAGCATAAATAACCATAAATAGAAGTAGAGCTTAGTATATTTATACAATTAAATGTTATGTTGACATTAAAAAGTAATGATATATGTCTGAATTTCCTGATATTGAAAAACCATCAAATTAAATGAGAAAGAAATATGTGAGAAAAAGATATAGAAAAGGGTCTACAGTGTGATATCTGCATATTTTCTCTACATATTGTTGAATAGATTACTCATTAGTATGATGAAAATAAATAAAAATATTTCTTTGAATTATACATAAGGAAGCACTAAAGAGTTTACTTTGGGAAAAGGGAGGTCGAGGAGGATTTTGATTTTGATTTCATTTCTTTTTTTATAGTTCTATTTTAAAACATGTGCTCATTTTTAATTTTTATGTTAAAATTTCAAGTTACATTAAAATATTGATCTGAGTCATCTAGCATGAATCTACTTGTTAGTTATTTAGGCAAAAATAAAAATGCATTCTCAGACACTTTAGGCATAGCATTATACCAGGTGCTGGAATGCATAAAAAAAAAGAAGAAATAGTGACCTCATGAAACTTAAAATATGATGGCAAAATAAGATTCATGGAAATAATGAAAGAAAACCATAAAACTTATCTAATGCAGGCTCATGTCCATGAAGTGGGTGACAGATATTATTGAACTGAAACAAAGAGAAGATGAGTTGCCAGGTGTCACCAGGTAAGGAAGACATAATCTGAGTTTAATGTTGGAAGAAATGTAAGGGTTGGATTAAGGGAAAGGCAGGGAGAAGATAATCCAAGCAGAGTGATCATATCTGGTAGTTTCCATTAGACCTCAGGTAAGAAACCAGCAGAGTCAGACTGTCTTAGGAAAGTGGATTGGCACTAGCACGTGGGTTGTTAGAAATGGGCGGGGCCTAGCAAGAAAGTAAGTTTGAAGACTGATAGAAATTAAAGCCAAAGTACTCCAGTCTAAAATGGAAGAATACGATTTGGATAAAGAGGAAAGGATGAGCCTAAAATATGATGTCAAAAAAACTACTTGTAGATAGAGTCTGATTGAATGTCAGCATAGCAGTATGTTGTTCAGAAAATAAATGTTTTTGAAAAAAATTCTTCTATTGTTCTTTGGGTGTATATTGATATAATATATATTGATATCATGTCTATTCAATTAAAACCTGAAGAATAAAAAACAGTTTTTATGAAAGGTTTGTCAATATAACTTCTGATAGAGATAGACATAGGTAAATATAAATCTGTTTAGTAAAATTGAATATGAATTCATAGCTCAAAAGAGCAGATAAAATATAGCTTAATGTACTACTTATAATTAAGAACAAATTTTAGGTGTATTGAAAAATTTTGAAAAAAAAATGGGCCTATGGAATGGGAAATATTTTTTTAAAATGCTAACTCAATGTCTCTAGAAGTAATAGAATGGTTTTATGGAGCTCTTAATACAGTGCTTGAAGTTTGATGCTAGATACTAGGAAATAAAGTGTCTCCCTGTTAGTTCCCTTGGATTGACCTAACCCTCCAGGGTAATATTAAGAGAAGGGATTAGAATCCAAAGTATAGATTGATTAGATTCCCCTGAACCCATACACAGAGCACCAGAAGACTGTGCATCCATTTTTGTGTAGGGAACATTCCCTAGTAAATAAGAGTTTCCTTCAAGCAGCAATGCCAAAGTAACTGGATAAGACAATTTGGTTGAAAAACTATATTATTATTATTTAATATCTGCTTAAACCTTGGTCACAAAGACTAGAAAAGAGATGTACAAACTGAGGAAGTTCCATTCACTTATATCTAATTCAGAATATGGGAAGAGTGGCCAATGAGACACGGATTATAGAAGGCATCTAGAAATTGAGAACAACCCTCAGTTGCCAGCCAGTGAAGAAACAGAACCTCAGTCCTACAACTATAAGAAACTGAATTCTACCAACAATCAGAATAAGCAAGAAAAGTCTTTCTCAGGGCCTCCAGGAAGGAATCAGCCCGCCAGAACTTTGAATGAAGTCTTGACAGACTCTATAGAGACTGAAGCCCACTCAACTTCTGACCTACAGAAATAGTGAAATTATAAATGTGTTGTTGTGAGCTACTCAATTCTGATAATTTTTTAGGGTTTCAATAGAAAATAAATATATGTTTGTTGTGTGGTGAAGAGGATGCAATCAACAAAACACAGAATGCGAGAGATGTGTGTATTGGTCAGTACACGGTTGCCACACATGATTAATTCTAGTCAGCACTGGGCAGACTGCTTGACAGAAATGTTTCTTCAAATAATGTAAAAACCCACCACAAAAGAAATGTATTTCTTTGAAAGTTCAATTACCCCTTAAAGATATGTACCATTCAGGACTTGTGCTTAGATCTGAGTTGGCCAAGTTGCTTTGCCCCACAGTAAGAGAAATGAATAAACATTGAACATTAATGTGGCTTGGGCCCACCTCTTGCACAAACAATTCAGATCATCTTGCCCTCTGCTTTACCCCCAGTCCCAAGCTCAGGTTCCGAGCAAATTTGTGCAGGTGTAATGTGATCATACTTTGCCTTGTTTCACTATCACTACTTCTTCTCCTTAGCCTGTACCCTGACTTTCTTTTTTTTTTTTTAAGATTTATTTATTTATGCATACAAGATGGGGTGTGGGCCAGAGTTGTGGGGTGGTGAGAGGATTCACTAGAGACAGAGTGGGGAGCAGAACAGGCAGATCGACTGAAGTACACTGCTGAGGGGAGCAGCGGGTGAGGCAGGAGAGGTCTGCTGTGCCATGTGGAAATCTCCCTGGTCAGGCATTGAACTCCTGCTGCAGTGGCTCTGGATAGCTTCATAGTGCTGCGCTTAACCCGTTGCTCCACCAGGGAGGTCCTGTGCCCTGACTTTCTTTAATGTGGTGTGGGGATGTCCAAAGAAACCCACTTGCACTCATGCATTTGAACTCCAAAAGTGTGTACCAGTTAGTGCACAGGACACTAGCTTTAAACCAAGCAGGAAGGAAACCTTGTTCCCAGTTGCTTCCCCCTCATTTTAGGTTTGAGTTCTGGTTATCTGTCACGGAGACCAACCGAGTCACCTGCCCTTGAGTTGGTTTTCATCCTTTCCATGTATAATTTCCCCTGTCCTGTTTCCTCCCTGGAACACTTTGGAAATAATCTACATGCACTAAATCTTTGCTGTAGATTCTACTTTCTAGAAGAACTGAGCTAAAAGATGATATCCTAAAAAGAAAGATGATATTGTGTTTTACTGAGAGTCTAGTTTTTTCTGAAGATGCTAGAAATCACTGAAGAGTGAAAAATGTAAAGAACTAAAATTATACCATGTAGAGTCTTACCTATTTTGGGTAGATGGAATTAGGTCATAGGGTTGAAAGAATGTTCTCAATTTCTTTTATTTATTTTTCTTTAACTCATCTAGTTTTAAGTAACAACACTAATTTAAAAATCCCTTTGATTTATAAGCTTTTTACTTTGAAAAAATATCCCCCCTCTAATTTTTAAGAATTAATCATGTCTGATGTTAACATACATGAGTTGTACTAGTCTTTAAATATATATACATACTTTTTTTCGGTGAAGCCTTAGGTTTAGAATAAAAGATTTAAAAAACAAATTTTAGGAAAGTCAGGAATATAATGACAGAATCCTTGTCTGAAAACCCTTTGGCATTATTTCAAAAATTTAAGAACTTACCATGCAACAAGAACACGTCTGTATTAACACCCTCTGTGCTTTTCAGAGAAATTTACACTTCAGCAGATGTCAATGAAGTTTCTTTTTTTTTTTTTTAACTTTTGAAGTGACAGCCTTGCTCAAATTCAGACTTTAGGGTGAATTTTCTAAGTGTACATTTATAAAACATTATGGACTATCATGAAGACCTATTGTAGAAAATGTCTACATTACCCAGTTTGGGGAAAAGAGCAAAAGCAAATATTAAAAGCAAGGGGATGAAATACATGAATCACTGACTGACATTATTGTTCACTGTTTTTTCCACTGTTCAGATTTAAGAGTTTTCTTTATAACACGCCATAAATTCTTATTTCTGTTTCATAATATATGTGTACCGTGTCATGAAAGACCAGAAGGACTTTTTCCTGTTAACTGTCTATCTTGCTGAGAGGGCTTGAAATGACCAGGATGCCTACCTGAGACATGTTATCAATTCTGGGGAGAGTAATCTGCTCAGGATTAAGGGTCTTCATTGCTCAGACATTCATCTGGATCTGTACAATTACAAGGTCAGTCCTGAGAGAGAAGACCCAGAAGCTGGGTGAAGGAGAATAAGTACAAGACTGGAGACAAATTCAGAGGCAGAAATAATAGTGTGCTCTGACCTTGAATGGTATTTTAGATAACTGCTTCATTCTACCTTTCTTTGAATCTGAACAGACATTGTAATTGTGTAGCATAAATTTTCAAGTCTCCATTCTGGCTATGGGGAAAAGAGTAAGAATTCTGATTAGATTTTATACGTGGCTTTATCCAATTCAGTCCCCTCACCCCATAGCAACACACACACATCCCAACACACATCCCAACACTCACACACTGTGAGTCAAGAGAATTATTGTTGAACACTAACTGTCTAGGGGTTACAGAAAATGCTATGAATCACCAATGAGTCCAGAAATCCAGCCCTCTTCAGGATCCACACTGTATTCTAATTTCTTTGTGAGTAGGGGGGAAGTAAACCAATTGTACAATTTTTCCAACAGGGGAAAAAAAAATGTCCAAGAACCATTTTTTTCTTTGATCACCAAGAAATCTGATCTTTCTTTGATCAGATCTCCAGCTGGTCAGATTCATTATGAATATCACTTCTATAATGCAAAAGCTGCACAAAGGAAGATGTTAAATATCATGAAAGATATTTCAGGATAGAGGCAAGGGAAACTACCACAGTGCTGTTCATGCATGTTGCATTCCTTCTAGATTGCCAGAGGGCTATGGAAGGATCTGGAAGCACTTTTTAAAATTCCCTATGTAGTGCATTGTGTGGGAATTCCATTTCTTACTGTTTTTAATTTATAGACAAAAAATAAAGCAAAGCAAAGCAAAGCAAAACAAAACAAAACTAAATAATTGCCTGGCAGCTTTCTAGATAACCTGATTATTTTGGGTTGCCAGATTAAATAATTCAGTTCTCAGCTGGAATGTGGTTGGCCTGAATGACCTGGTTTCATGGCTTGCAATTATCCAATTGGCACACATATTGCCAAATCTCTACTTCATGACTGTGTTATAATGCTGAACCACTGTTTTAAGTATCAGTCCCTTGAGACCAAAACTAGCTCTTGCTGTTAATGAGTTTAGTTACATACGTGTTACCCATGCATGACCTCCTTTACTGCCAAAATCCCATTTATAGAAGCAGATAAAAGACAGTGGGATTGTTCGAGAATTATATTAGACGACATTTTGAAGGATTGCCCAAGTTCATCCTAGCATAGTGAAGGAGGAAGTGGAATATCTCAGGAATTACGGAAAAGTCATCATTTCTATTCTCCCCTCAGCCTCCCTGGGAACCTTAGTTAAAGCAGCCAACAGATTCATATGGCAACAGTAATCACCAAGAGCAAGCCCTTATTAGGGTTCACTTGGCGATTGTGTCTAACATTTCCCAGGAATTAGTGAGAAGTCTATCAACGTTTGCAGCATTCTGAGGAGACAGCAAGGTTGCCCGAGAACTCCACCTCCTCCTCCCCAGTATGTCCTAGCTGGCAAAGCAACCATCCAGAGTGGCCCTGATCCTAGGCTGAGTGGCCAAATCTGCCCAGCTTGGCTACAGAGACTCCCTCCATGTGCAGTGCAGCAAAGCCCTCACTGCAGGCACCTCTGGTCATCTAGATTTAATTTCCATTCTCTTTCGTAAATATCCTCCAAGAAAGCTGTGAGTGGCTCATGGGAGGTCTTCTAAATACATATATTGTCCTTCCATCTTATCTACATCTAAATGAGATGTTTTGGTACATCTATTTAGTATCAAGCAGAATTCTAACTGGGGAGCAAAGATGTGATACAAAGTTGTGAAAACTGAATCAAAGGAATCAAATCACAAAGGAGAGCTTCTACCTCAAGAATTTTCCTTTTTGTCCAGCTGGATAAAGCAGACCACCTGGATACCACACAGAGAGGTGCATTTATAAAAATCTATTTTGTCAACCTAATTTAAACATGTACAGTCCTAAGCAATTTTGATTCCATAACCAAGGTAAAAAAAATTCTCTGATATTTTTATCTCAAATATGAGACATATATAAGAAGAAAAACAAAATGAAAAATGATACAAGATAGGAAAAAATAAGTCACCTTAAATAACAGCCAAATAAACATGCATTATATATTAGAAAGTTTCTAATTCTAATTGGAATGTTTTGTTGAAGAAAAAAACCTATGGCATATAGTTTTCAGAAGATTTTTTTAGGTATGAGTGAATTAATTAATTAATGATTGATTAAAAAACTTTCAGAATGACTTAAATAAAAGCAGAAGTGAGAACTAAGTGATTTTTAGCTCCTATAAATCTATAATTTTATGTTTTCTGTCTTGATAGCCTATAAGCCTTGTGTAGCTGAGAGACTATAAAATATCAGAAGTATCTTATTCACTCTATTCACTCTTTAAGAAAGTCCTTGAACTCATTCAACCAGGTTCAGCAAAATGTACTCAAGTTCAGAGTGACACTATGAGCCAGCAGTTACAGTCACATTATATCCGGTGTGCTAGGGTTTATTAGTTTTAGACTTTCCAATAATTAATAATTATCTTTTCTCTTTCTCCCCATCTTCCCTCTCCCATTCAGTCTTATCATTATTTCTCAACCCCATCACAATCAGAATAGTCATTCTTGACAGGAATTTGGATGTTAAAATAATGAAAGGAATCTTAAATTTTTTAACAGGCCTTAGAAGAATGCTGTTGGGTGCAGGGGAGGAGGGAATTTTAAGTACCCAAAGGTGGCAGAGGTCAGCGGTGTCTTTAAGGCATCTGTTGTGAATGTCCCTGGCTGTGGGAATCATCTAGTAAATATCACTCAATTGAAAGGCTCTGGAGAGATGACCTGTGTGGTTTGAGACACAATCCTGTCTTTGACTGGATTACCTATCTCTTCTGTCTGGTTCTCCAACAGGCCGCCCCTGGTATCAGATTTCAGACTCTCTGGAACGTCAGTAACTACCTCGTTTTTTTTGACTTCTGTTTACCTAACTGTGTTTTCCACAGGCCTCTGGAATGTGGTTCAATATGACCTTATTACACACACTCTCAGAGACTCAGAGCAGCTGCCTGGACTTCATTTTCATCTTGGTTTTTCTCCATGATTATGAGAAAAGACAAGGAAAATAAAAGTTTATGAAAACAAGGGAAAACTGGATTTGAAGGACGGTTGAGGACAGGTAAATAGGAACAAATATTAGCTACAGAACACAACAATATTATTCAATGTTCACCCTAGAATATGCCAAAATATTCCTCAAAACACTGAAAGTCTTTTATCACAATCGGACTAAATGAGAGTGTCAGGAGTGTGGAATCCTCCTAGTGAGTACATGTGCAGTATGATCCTTAGCAACTGCTTGTTATGATTATGCATAAAGCTTTGTAAAGTGACCAGAGTGCCCCCAGATTCTGTGGGTACTTTTAAAAGGTATTCTTTCCATTCTGACTGCCAATAAAAAAAAAAAAAAATTTGTAAAACCATCATCAAAAACAAGCAAAAGTTGTTACATTAACCCCCTTGAACACTCACTGCTCTTAGTGCTTTAAACACTAATATGCCAACATATTCCAATATTTTTGCTATTTTATAATCAGATCGGCTCTCAGAAGAGCAGTTCCAAGGACTGTGTACCCTTGTACCTTTGTATAAATGTTCTCAATGTGAACTGAGCCCTAGGCCTAACCCTGTAAGCTTCTGCCCCCCAGGGGCTGGAAGTGAGGCGCTTACTAGCAATGGAAGTGTATGCTTACTGTCCTCTCGCCTTGCTCCCCAGGGCCAGCTCCGGGCAAAGATGTGAAGTGACTGCAGTGTGCTTTTGGTGCTCTAAGTGTCTAATTTTTATTTTCCCCATTTGTCAGATTTCATTACCCTCAGCTTCTTAACCCTGTCAAAATTTGCTCTCAGTAAAAGAAATCCTTGAAATTTTTTTAAGTTTTAGTTTGAAATTCTATCTATCTATCACCTCTTTGAGGCTACTTCTGTGTTAATTTCTAACACTAATTATTGAATGAAATGCTCTACCCCTTTGAGGAAGAGATTCTGGAGGGACACCAAGGAAAGTTTTCTCAGTATTCTGGAACACACTTTGTGTTCTGTCTTACACACACACACACACACACACACACGTGCACACAGTGTGCAGTCTAAAGTGATAGGAAACCTTCCCAGCATGTGTGAGGAGACACAATAACTATCATTTTTATGATTCTCATTAAGTTTTGTACTGCAAGCATTATAAGGCAGAATGAGGGGCACCCTAGGATTCCCGAACCTGACCAATCTAAATGGGTTCTGCCATCCCCCTCAACAAGACATCATAGTCTAGTGCAGAAGACCATCAATGGAATGGAACTTTAATGCAATTAGTGTACAATAAAGAAAAGAGAATGGAAAGAATAGATAAACTAGTTTCCACATGTAATACGCAGAGTTTCCTATCTCTTCATGCCCGGCCAAACAGGATTGGACCAATGCAGGGTTGCTGAGGCCCAAAAGCTTGCCACACGTCTAAGGCACCTTCTGGTGAGAACCTATAGAAAAGAGGCAGAAGGGGACAGACAACTTTGGAATGAAAAAAGCAAAATCAAAATCAAGATAAGGCTTCCAGTGTCTGCCTTCCCATGGATCTCTCACCCACATCTGTTTCAAGTGACTCTTTTCACGTCCTCCAAATCCCCAGTACAAGCACTATCTTCTCTCAGTGTTTTCTACCTTCTCCTCCCTGGCCAGCTCCACGCTTCCTTAAGGTGGGGCCGGGAACCTAGAACATCCCCTTCCCCTGGGGATTATCCTATTACATAAAAAAGATTCAAGAAAGAGTCCAAGTTATTTCAAGAAATCAAAGCCACTATTTAAGAGAGCCAAATGAGAAATCAGAAGAAGAAAATAGCACACAGTTCAAAAACTAGCAGGCAACCACAAATAAGAGACACTCTTCAGGGGAGAATGAGGAAGAAGGACCAAAACAGGGCAGAAAAGAGCACAAAGGACTGTTCACAGGTGAATTGGTGGTGGGAAACTTACAGGGCATACATAATAATGTAAAGGATATAAAGTAAGCAAAATTAAATAAAAAAAATAAAATCAGACTCAGATAAAAATTTTGGTCAACATGCAGACTACTTTCTTTGTATATTCTAAGTATTTTCATCGTTTTGAGTCTGTACTGAAAATGTTAAATGGGACATTTTCTGGGCTGAAATCTACGTAAAAAGTACAGGAGAAACCAAGTGAGAAAACTTAAATGGAAAATCTCTCTGAAATCCCAGGAGGATACCAGACCGATTTTTATATCTGAAATCTTCATTCACATTTTTCCGTTTCTGAAGAGACACTTCATTTATCATCTTTGTGTCATCTCTTGCTTTGGTTAATGGATGGTGTTGCTCTTTGATTACTGCCTGATCTCTCATAACTTCTGTGCTGTGAGGCATGAAACATTTCACATCACAAGACACAGCACTCTCACTGTGGAATAACTACATATTTATTTCCCTGGCAATGTCCAGCAGGGTCTGGGTGCTTTGTTTTCACATTTTCCCTTTTATTGACTTCAATATTATTATTGACTTCATCATCATTATTATTATCATTATTATTGTTTTCCCTTTTATTGACTTCATTATTGTTATTATTAATGACTTCATCATCATCATTATTATTATTGACTTCTTTATTATTATTATTATTATTATTATCGACTTCATTATTATTGTTGTAAAATTGTTTTCTTGAAGATGCCAGGAAAACCTAAGATAGTTTCCTTTCGTGAAGGCCACTGCCTTGTCTGCCTCACATGAATACAAGTGTCCTAATGACAGGGACTTGCAGGTACTCAGAACAAGTAAGAAGCCCCTGAGATGGGTACATCTCAATATTTGACATTCCTTTTTCATTTGCTGCTTGTTAACTACCTTTGGGAATACCAGACCATAAATAGAATCCCATGTGTTAAGCATAGAGTATTTTAAAATAATATTTGACTTTCATTAGTAAGACAAGTCACACAGCTTGAAAATTACCTGTTTTCATTTATGCAGCAAGTGTTAGTGCCGCCTATTACATATGCCAGGCACTGTTCTTATACCAGGGATCATTGGTGAGTAAAATATGTATCTCTGTTCTCCTACAGTCTAGTTGATGAGATAGGTATTTGTCAAATGAAACTGCAAAAGAATAAATGAGTACAAATGGAGCTGTGTGCTCTGCAGAAAAGGAAGGGAGGGAGGGGTAGAGAAGGAGTAGGGAGCAGGAAAGGGAGGGAGGGAGGGAAGGAGAAGGAAAGGAGGGAAGGAGGGAGGGAGGAAGGAAGGAAGGA
>PVIJ01007325.1:22500-83463 GCA_004024925.1 Scalopus aquaticus | reverse complement strand
GAGGGAGGCGGAGGGAGGGAAGGAAAAGGGCACAAAATGGAATAGAAAAGAACACAGGGACCATGGAGATGGATCACGGGTGAATTGGTGGTGGGCTACCCAAGGGTAATACAAAATGTAAAAGACATAAATAACAATAAAAATATATATTTATAAAAATAAAAAAAATAAAATAAATTAAAAAAAAACCCAGGACAGGCAACCAGAGAGGCTTCTAGAAGTACGAGGGTGGTTCACAAGGCTGGTTGGTCATTGTCTCTCTGGAAGGATGAGGTCTCATGTGACTCTAAGTGTCTAAGTTAACAGAGTAGGTGGATGTGTAGCTACTAAATATCATTCATGAGTAGCATCTGCCATAATTCATATCCTTTCAGAAAGTAGCAACATGTTAGGAAGCACTTGTAATTGAGACCCCAACACCTGCAGATGAAAAAACACAGATGGAATCACTCTAGTAAGAGGAGATCTGGTTACATGAGAACTGGGCATAGGAGAGAAGGAGGGTTAAGACAACACTATTCTTCACAGTGGTTCTGTTCATGACTGTTGCAGAAATAACACCCCTCCCCCAATACACATGCACAGAGTACTCATGCTGTTTCCAGATGTAATACTTCACAGCTTCCTTGATGTTTTGTCAGTGAGGTTTGCCATACTAAATTGCAGTCCTTAATGTGTTTGCTTAACTCTTTTGTTACGTCGAGTCTTGGGTGTCAGCCACTGTACTAGTCGGTAGATGTTATTTGTGCTCCCACCTGTATTCCTTGGCACTCACTCCATGATCTGAAGGTTGCACCTGCATCATGGTCCAATGGTTTTTTCAGGTCACAGAAGCAGTTTGACCTGGGAGGAGAGCAAGCCAAAAATGCTGGAGAGCGCATGCCTCAGCGAGCAATCCTCAACCAACCTCAGACTGGGAGTTGGTGAATAAATACCTGGCTCCCTCACCCCTCAGTGGGACAACACTGGGCCACGTTCTACAGGGTTTCCCAAGGTCTCCAGAGGAGTTGGCAACTTGCTTGATGACACACTCCCTCCATTGTTTCCCCTACCCACTTCCCTCCTACTGTTCTCTGGCACCATCTCCCAAATAAACTGTATCAGAATGCTTGTCCTTGAGTCTGCTTCTGGGAAAACCCAGACAAAGAAAGCTGGGCCCTGGGCGTATAGAGTTAATGAAGACATTCTCTGCCTTCAGGATGCTCGCAGTCTAGGGGATGGTAGAGACGAAACAGCTCAGTGTAGAAAGCACTATAGCTGAGGTACATATAGGTGTTTATGGAATTTAGGGAAGAATCACAGAAGACTGAGGGGAATGTAGGTAGGTAGAGCAGTCAAAAGAGAGCTTTCAGGAGGAGGCAAGATATGTTAATTGCTTGCTTCAATGATAAGTATCATGCTATAAAATTGTTTAATATTTGTAGAATAAATGAGCTGTAAAATGGCCCTTGTGTATCTGTGTAGTTACAGAAACACTATAAAATGAAATTTCCTCTATGTCAGACTTTAGATCCCTAATGGTTTATATTCTGAGAAAAAGCTTCAATAATGTGTGTGCCTTGGCGTATATCATCCCTGTATGCCTGCTTCCTCCATGCCCCCTCCCTGGACATGGTGTGGACCTGTGTCAGTACAGATAGGTACATGCACATTTATGCTATAAAACCCCTTGCTGTAAACCTTTTCCAGTGCATTATTAGGTTTGTATGTTGCTTCCCAACCACCACCACATGTCCGGGGGGGTGTTCCCCATTGTTTTCCTTTGCTGACATAAAGTCAATTCACTACCATAGACATTTTGTGGTAGCTTTTTCAATATTTGCCACTTAAGTCTAAGCTCTATGAGGGCAGGGAGCTTCTGTTTTGTTCACAACTGTATACCCAGAACAACACAATGACTGGTATATAATAGATGCTAGTAAACATGTTGAATGAGTGAATTTTTGAATGATTGAACGGCTAAGAGCTTCTTATAAAGAAAGACAAAGCTTTATGAGTCATTGCATCACTGGTCCACAGCACAGGCCAGACACATGGTAAATGCCATTGGAAGTTTATCAAATATGTTTTTAAAAGCTTAGAATTAAGGAATATTCTATATTAGTGACAGAGGGAAATAGAGCAGAATACTTGGAGCCCTTTAAATGTTTCTTCTCATCTTGGTTGCCACGCTTCCTCAAATAGAATATTTTCCCGTCATTACAAATGGTCACCACAGGGCCTCCCTGGTGGCCCAACAGGTTGTCTCAGACTATGAAGCTATCCACAGCCACTGCAGCACGAGTTCGATACCCTGCCAGGGAGCTTCCCACATGGCACAGCAGACCTCTCTTGTCTCACCTGCTGCTCCCCTCAGCAGCGTATTTCAGTAGATCCGCCTGTTCTGCTCCCTATTCTTTCTGGTGAATCGTCTCACCACCACTCCCATACCTCTGGCCTACACCCCAGCTTGTATGCATAAATAAATAAATCTTTTAAAAACAAACAAACAAAAAAACCAAATGGTCACCATAGAACTTCAATGTCACTCACACTTCCTAGTTCTTCAGCCATTTTAGGGAGATTTCCATAAGCTCTTTCAGTCACATCATCAGAGCCTTAGAAGACAGTGCGGACTGGAAACTGAGTTAGTGTTGAATAAATCAGCTACTGCCAGTGTAATTACCCAGAGAAGAGCCTGGCCAGCCTGCCAAGGCTTAGCCTTTCAGTTCCTCTTGCAAGTCCAGTTTTGACAAGTGGTTGGGTTACTTTCCAAAAGGAGATAATCTTTCTCTAAAGTGAGTTGCTAAACATCCCATGTGAAGCCATACAAAAAAGCCAGCTCCCAGGATTTGGGAGAGCAGTGTGCCTTACATCCATGCTGGCTTTAATTTGGGTTGCCTCTTGGCAGCACTGTCATCAGAAGAGAACCTTTCCAAGGAGAGCTTTTGATGTCCCTTAAGAAGTTTGTGTTGCAGGAGGTTCACAAACCCTGGGCAGGAGCAGGAGGGATTACTCCAAACTCTTCCCTCCCTGCTGATCCTTAAGGAAACTCTCTAAAAACAATCATAGTTTTTGTGATACGGACTTTTGACATTGGGATTTTGCCTATCCTGATGGTGAAAAATGATGATTACACCAACAATGTAAAAATCACCATTTATTGAGCTGTATGTGCATTTTCTCATTTAACTTAGAAAACACCTTCATGAAGTAGGTATTATTATTTTTCACATCTTACAGGTTAGGATCCTGAGGCTTAAGGAGATTAAGTAACTAATTGGTAGAGCCAGGATTTAAAAATTAGCCACTCAATTCCAGAGCCCTCTGCTCTGGGGCCAAGGTACAGGTTACAAAGGGGCAAAATCTTCTGGAAGACTAGAAAATAATACCCTTTTACAATTTGACTCTCTAAAGAAAATCCCTTCACACTGGGCCACTTTGTTAACACACCTTCTGTGCTCCCGTAGAAGATGTAATCCTCCATGAAAGATACCATACTGAAAAATCCTAACTGCTTTATTGCTTGTGAGGAATACATGAGTGTATTTCATAATCCAATGAGGGGAAAAAAATGACACCCAGGCAGAGCAGAAACTGAAAGTCCAGTCTCTTAACCCCCTTATAGTAGGTAGGGGGGTAAGTGGCAAAACCAATACCCCCAAATATCTACCTGGGCCAGAATGAAAATAACCTCTTTTTTTTTTTTTTCCTACTAGCTATTTTAGGCTAGATTTGCAACCATAACAAATAAACCCCTGATTCTTAGTGACTTACAACAATAAAGACTCTTTCCTTACTCATACTGCCTGTTCTTCATAGATCTTCCATCCCTGATTATTTTATGCAGACATGCAGGTCGATGGGGCCTTCATCACCTAGATTGTTCGTGGTTGTTATGTAGGGAAAGGTAACTTGGCATATTACTCCCTGGTTTTTGAATGTTCCTGCCTGCAGTGACACCTGTCACTTTTACTCAGAATTCATCTTTTAAAGTAAATTACATAGTAGTTATAACATGAGGTGTGAACCTATACTCATAAATCAAATACAATGTTGTAAACCAGTGTTACCTCAATAAAAAATAATACAAGTAAAAAAAAAAACTTAAAAAAAAGTTTATCACATAGACCCAGTTAACTTCAAGTAAGTGGGAAATTCGCCTAGAATAAAAAATTCAAATATTGGTAAATAACTTTAATGACTCCCGCCTTGGGCCTTAAATCATGCTTAAGTATATGTAACAAAGAACAGATAAAATTTTTCGCTTATTAACAGAAATCATGATTATTTCAAGAAAGCCATCAGCTAATCCACCAGAATGTTTACTCTGGCTATTGTTTGTCTCTCCTACATGCCCTAAGCTTCTGACGGCAGTGAGTGGTCTCAGTTATCATCGATTACTTAGTGATTAATGCAGTGCTATGAATATGTGTTGTCTTATGAGGTTGACATAACAAATACCATAGACTGGGGTGACAACATAATTTAATTTTCTCACTGTTTTGGAAGCTGGAAGTCTGAGATCAAGGTGATAGCTTGGTTAGTTTCTGGTTTGCAGATGGCTTCCTTTTTACTCTGCCCTCACACGGCCTCTCTGTGATGTGGGGAGAGAGGGTGAATAAATTCTCTAGTGTCTCTTCTTAAAACAGATCAGGTCTCATCCTTATGACCTCACTTAATGTCAGTTACTTCCCTACTCCAACTATAGCTACACAGGGATAGTGCTTCAACATGTGAATCTTAGGGAAACACAAACATTCTTAAAAGCATGGTAGGCATCAGTGTTTTTTGAATGAATGAATGGATGAGTGAATGATTCCAACTGACCAGTATTCTTCCTTTTCTGACTAGTCCCTGAGCTCATGCTGCTGTTTTTCATCTTCCTCTCCCCATAGATGACGTTTATGCACTCTTTCTTCATCTTCAGACCCAATCATCCTTCAATACCAAAACAGCTCACTACTGCCCTGAGGAAATTTCTGGTCTACATGTCTTCCTGTACCATCCCAAACATGAACTAGCTGCTTTCTCTTCTCTTCTTCTAGAATACTTGATACTTCCCTCAGTTGGGGTATGGGTCACACATGATTATAATTTTTCACACTAGACCATATTCTGCACTGGTCTGAGAGCCCCTGCAGAGCAGGGACTGGTAGGTATGAGATGCTTGGCACTGATCACCAGGCCTAACTCATATAAGTGAAATGTACTGGTCAAATAAGTAAATGCATTAATGCATCTTCTGAATTATAGCACTTGATATGTTAGTCCTCTGCTGTATGTGTGTTTGTGCTTCTACATTCGGTATTCAGGTTACCCAAAAGATGGGCTATCAGTATTAGTAGCAAGGGGAACACCTGTCATGTTAATCATTACAGCACTTTCGGTCTCGTACAGTAGTGGCAGCTGGTCTTCTCATCTTTGCTTGATTTGTTCTCAGCTAAGATGTCTATCAGGCATCTGCAGACTTGATAGTGTCTGCAGACTCCGAGCAGTCCTCCAGGATGTCAGGGACCACACTCATTCCCCACTGTGTCCTCAGGACACAGCATGAGGTGTGGCATGAAATGGGTGTTTACTAAAGGTTGACTGAAAGATTGAATTCACCCACCAAAGACAGGACTCAGAGCATCATTTCAAGAGCTTCTAAGATTTTAAAGAAGAAAAGATCATGTATTGTAGACTTGACTTAGAGGATATTCATGTCCCATATGCTTGACCTAGCTCCAAACTATTTTTAAAAGACTTCTGTGGAGATTTGACTATTCTCCTACTCATGAGGTCTCTGGGAATGGAGAGCCCTCAATATTTAAGTCTGCAGGAGCATCACTGACATGAACACAGGCTTCTGGCTCTTTGAGGGCAAGCATGGGTCTTTCCTCTTTGCATCTCCAGTAGAAAAGTTTCACAATTAGATCTGTCAATGTGTGGCTGCGGTGATGGTGGAACTTTACCTTTGCCCAGAAGGCACCAGAGCCAGAGCAATTTGCTATGGTAGTAGAGGGTCAATAAATGTGGTGTGGACTGAAAGGATGGGGTTATGTGCAAAAACGAACTACGTGTGTGGGTATGCCTGTTCTATATGGGAAGCAGAGTCCTGGGACGGAGGCAGGCAGGCATTCATTGCTTTTCATATCTGCCTCTGAAACCATCTAATTACTTCGCTTCCATCAGCAGGCCCTTGGCAGAGGCCCGGCTTGTTTGGGTCTGCACGGTCCTGGCAGCCGCAGTATGGAGGGTGAACTCGATGGCCTCTTCAGTCTATTTAGCAGGCTCTGAGATGTGTAAGTACATTATCTGCAAGGCTGGTAAAGAGCGCTTGGGGAGGATTTGTGGGTCTGTGGGAAGGACAAAGAAAAATGTTTTCTAATAAATTATTCACCATCTCACAATCCCTTTTGGGCAGATTGTTGCTCCGTTTGCCCCGCACTGCTCAGTGCCTCTTCCCTCCGCATTCAGACGCGCAGTTTCTCACCTCCAGAGAGCAGCAGAGAACTCGGGCAGGCTGCTGCGGCTAATGGTGGCAATTAATAACTTGTCATAATCCCGAGGATGAAAGGGAAGGCGCCCCATCAGCAGGCGGGTCATGGCTCTGCTCAGAAACAAATGAGGTGCAGGTGCGGCCTCGCTAAGAGCTGGGCTCCCCATCCGGTGCACCGTGGTGCCAAGCCCCAGACTAGGCTCGCCCCAGACCTGGGACTGGCTGCCCACTGCCAGGCTCCCGGGCACAGAGAGCCCGCACACACGTCCGACCCCACATACTCACCCCCCTGCAGAGAAGTCCCTGGACCTTATCAATAAATGAGAGCACACGGCACAGAACCTTCCAAACACCTAATTGTACTGTGAGCACAGTTACCTCTGCCAGGCCCTCCTGTTCCCCTTCCTCCCTCCACACTCGGTAAGCATAGCAGAACTCCTCCACGCAGCTCGAGCCCCCAGTCCTTCTCTCACACGTTATCCCCATCTCAACCTCGTGCCAGCAGTGACACCTTTAAGAGTGAACATGGTAAGTAAACATTCAGCTTGCTGAGGCTGATCTGATGACTCTCTGTTCCCTAGTGGAGCTGGAGGACCCCAAATCCTTGGTAGGGTTTTGTGAAACTGCAAAACACAAAATCACTTGTATCCCCGACAGCTCCAGCCCAGTTGCCTTTGCTCTTGTTTCCATTCCTGTGGGTCAGTTCTGCTTGAAATGAACCAAGTTTACAAATCTCTTCTGGTTTGTACACTCCTATTATGCATACTAGCTGATGCATTTGTAACTGTCACACAAGTCAGGGTGATACAGCACTCTCATCTGACCCTATTCATTTAAATGGGTGCGTCTTGATGACATTGATTCATGTTATAAGTTATATCCATGCATTATAATCTTTATGTGTCACCCTACTGGTTATTTCTACTACAAGGGGGTGGGGTGGGGTGGGAGGAGTGTGGGCTGGAGATACAGCAAATAATGGTGAGTAGGATTTGAGAGTGCTGTGAGCAATATGAAGTCCACATAAACTCCAAAGCTTCCTAGATAAGTTTATTATGTGTCCTTATCTTGAGAGAAGGAAATTTAAATGCAGAACAGCCCTGGGTGAGGTGTCTTTTGCTGTAAATATTCTGCTGACTAACTTATTAATATTTGGAGAGTGTGTGCTTCAAATGCATATCACACCAAACTAAAGGGGTAAGTAAACATGATTATGCATGCATGTAAGTCTTTATCAAGGTGGGGTTAATAATGTTTTAAAGCAGAACTATTTCTCATGAAAATAGCTGCTCTTAATAGCCTCTGTCTCTTTATTGTGCTTCTTACTGAAACATAAATCACTAATATGTTTTCAGCAGCAAAGTACTCTCTTTTTCCATTGTATTCACAGATTTAGTGGCATTTCAAATAGATAAACACAAGCAACATCTATCAACACTACAAAAAGGGCGCCTTAATCAAAGCTCCAGGTCCCGGGTCTCAGCATCTCCATTTACCTTGAGATAAATCCATTGGTGTGACCACCACTGCACCGGGTGACAAATCACCCCAGCCGGCCGAGCAGCGCAAGGGCTTATTGGCCTTCCTTTAAGTGGTCTTACCCTTCAATGAAAAGGATGGGGCTTGTCAAGCAGGACCAGATTAAAGTTAGACAAAAAGAAATGATCTGTTATTAGAAAACTCCGATTGAGAATCACAAAACAGGAAAGAAATATGAATAAAAATTTCCAGGGGGAAGACCATCTGATCCCAATAGAAATTAACTCCCATTATGGGTGTGAGGTAATAGATGGTCTGCAGTGGGAGCTAATGAGGATTTCAGATTAAGGAGGTGTGGGCCTTGCCAGGGGCGTTAGCAGCTGCCTTAGGCATTCAAGTACAAAGTTCAGGAATGGCCTAGTTCCTGCTTCCTGGGTTAGGTGATGGTGTTCAGAGGGGCATGGAAATTACAAGCTGTTCCAAATGGGCACTCTCTCATGATTGCCTGGGCACTTCACAGAATATTAACACTGGCAGGGACTTTAGGGGGCAGGTTCATTTCACTATGTTTGAGACAAAGGGAAACTGAAAGCCAAATGTGACTTGCCCAAAGTCACACGGCTAATCATAGGGCTGAAGGTAGAACTGAAATGATCTGTCAGCTTCCAATTCTTTGGGACTCCATTACTTGACTTAATCCTGGGAGATGACCTTGTTCTGCCTCTGGATTTAAGGATATTGATTATCTTCTTAGTTTACTGGAGAGAGAGAAAAGAATGGGACCCTGTGGTTACTGAGTCCTTGTAGTGTGGTGTTAAGTTAAAGTCTGATGCTTATACAAATAAGGGTAGCTAATGTTTTCAGGGTCTTACTAAGTGCGAGGCACCATGTATGTACCTTATCTCATTTAATCCATACCTAGCTGCCATTATCATCATCCTCATTTTACCAATATAGATATTGAGACTTAAAGGACTTAAGCAATGTGCCCAAGGTTGAATAAAAATTGGAGGTTCTTTTTTGAATCAAGCAGGCTGCCTTGAGAGCTGATGCACATAACTGCTATATGATGCTATTAGGCAAAGATGTTTCTTGTAGGAAAATCTGTGCAAACAAAACCTAATAAACAAAATGTATGTGATGACACTTTCATAGCAGAGGTGGAAACTTGGATACTAACGATAAAACACAAGATTTCATTGCCTAGATCGCTGATATAACTAAAACACCTTTTGATTTTCTCTTAGACATTCTGATTCTCCCATGAAAAAGGATTTAAAAAATCAGCCTACCAAAGACCTGAGAGTCAATTCCATGACTTTTTAAATTTTTTTTTATTTTTAGCTATATGGGCTGTAGGACGATATATTACGTAAGTATTCATAAAGAACGCAGTCTGGTCTAGCACAAAGTATGTTTGGAAGTCTATGGTCCTGGGTTAAAATCCCAACTCTGTCATTTCTAGCCCAGTTGTTTCCTTTTTTCTCATTATAGTGGTCTGCTACATCTGATTCTTGAGCATACTGCTTAACTGCCCTATGTCTCAGTTTCCTTGTTTGTTAAACAGGAAATAATTCCCTTTTTAGAGTATTTAGTGAGGACTAGTGAGATGATGGACATAAAGAACTCAACAGAGTTCCTGAGGAAGAGGAAAGAATTGACAGCTGCTCTGCCCCCAATATGTGGGAGAGCTGAGAGTCACCCCATGAAATACCCTGCTCATTCCTGTGTAGCTTCGCAGGAAGGTCTGACCTTGGAGGTGCTGAATGGACTGTGACCTTGTCCTCACTCTGCCTAACATCTAGTGAACTCATAAAATGCAGTTAGACTTCTGCACATTGAGTCTTTTTATCTCTCTCTCTCTCTCTCTCTCTCTCTCTCTCTCTCTATCTATGCATACAAGAACTGGGGTGTAGGCCAGAGGCGGGTGAGAGACAGGAGAGGTCTGCTGTGCCATGTGGGTTAACTCCCTGGAAGGGGATCGAACCTGTGCTGCAGTGGCTGGAGATAGCTTGATAATGCTGAGACTTAACCCCTTGTGCCACCAGGGAAACCGCCATTGAATCTTCACAAAAATACTTGGAAATTACCAAGTCTTTCATTGCCTTATTTCATGCCTCATATTGGGTGGTTATGAGCAGAAGTTCTCAAATACGAAAGACCAGATATTTAGATCACTAAGAAAAACAAATAGTAGATACATAGTGAAGAAAGTTTTTGAAAAGAAACCCCAACCCCCATGTTTGAGAAAGCTTGATCAACATTTGTCCATCCAGTGGGTTAAAATGCCCATTGTAGCCCATGAATCTAGGGATACAATAAGGTACCACAAGTTTCAACCTTGTCTATTGTATTTCCCAAGGGCTAAAGCAAGTTTAAAGGCACCAAGTTGGTAATTGCTACATTTGATTTGTAAATAGGTCTTATAGCACTTACAGCATTTATGAGATGATTGTGTAAAGCATTTGTTTTCTCTGTTTACACAAATAATCAAACTGGGTAAAGGAACATTTTATATTTATTTAACCAGAAATTGGAAGTACAATGTACCAATTACTAGTGCTTCCATTCATCAATACAACTGCATGTGAATATTCTCTGTTTTTAATGGTATAACTCAATCCAGTTTAAAAGGAAAAAATAAAAAAATATATATCAAATGTTTCTAATGTCTAAAATGGCCCAAGCATGTATAATGTTTCATTTTTATTTAAAGGCACTAGAATGTAAAACAATGGGGATGGATAATTACAGACCTGGGTACTGATATATTTGCCTTTGTGTTTGTGTATAAATACCTACTGCCTTCTTGATAAACCTCAATTAATATGCTTTCAAATACTCTAAATGTAATTTTCTGATTGAACACATATACCAGACTCACTACCAACTCATTAATTTCACAAAGACTGAGTTTTAGTGTTTATATTCAGTTAAATGTGAGGAGCAGGACATTTGATAATCATTTTATATTTTTTTGATTCAGTCCAAACGAACTCCCTAGGACACAAATGAGGTGGTAGCTGAGTTTTGTGGCTTCAGAATTTGCACATTTAATAGGGAACAATTTCAAAGCCTTTGCCGGTCATTGGAAAGGCTGTTCCATTCTGCTTTTTCCACAGAGCAAAATCTTTCTGAGAACAATGCTTATTATTGATAGGTTTAAAGCACCTCAGGTGCTTGCCCATTGTGTGTATTGCTGTCACTCTGTCTTCTGAGCAGTGGGGAAGCAATGATGGATAACATGGAGAATAATACATGATTCTTGATTGAATGCAAAGCTATAATTCAGTCTTGGGGTTCTACTGACGTCACGGTGCGTGAGAACACAGCTCAAAGAGATTTTAAAAAAAACAGGTAATATTTGTACTCAGGTATGGAGCCTGTGAATCAGAGCACACACCCTAGTCCTCCTTGAGTGGTTTTCAAAGGAGAAAAACACTTCGGGAAATAATATCCTAGGTCAAGTTGGCCTGTATCTCCAGGGGCGTCACTTTCACTGGCTTGCAGCCAGTTCACTCTCACTTTGTCATGTGGCAGGCAAATGAGAAAACTTGGAGATGTAGAGACTAGAACTCTCTCCTCAATCCTTAATCCTCAATAGAACCCAATCCAGGGTTTCCAAAATTTTTTTGGTGATAAATATTGCCTGAAGCCCTCTTAAAAATGTGCTTCCCAGGACTCTCACCTATAGTCATTCAGATTCAGTAGCTTTAAGATGAATCCTGAAATATAGGGAAACCAAGTAAGAGACATTCAGCAAGGGAAGGGGAGGATGAAGACTGGGGAGGGGGGCAAGAGCACAGGGGACTGTGGTGGTGGTTCACAGGTGAATTGGTGGTGGGTAACATATGGGGAATACACAATAATGTAAAAGATATAAATAACAATAAAAAATTTTTAAAAAGGTGAATCCTGAAAATGTGTATAGTAACAGGCAGTCCAAGTCAATTCATTAGGAGTGTTTGCAAACACACTGATCAGTCTCTCTTGATGTCTTGTCTTAGAATTTCTTTATACTTGCAAGCTGCTTGACTTAGAAATTGATATGATATTAGTTTATGTTGACTGCCAGTTAAATGAGAATATTTTTGCAAAAGATTGACACATTAACACAGAGTGTGTCTCAATAAAAGAATATATCTTCCCAGGCCTTCCTGGTAGCGTAAGGGTTAAGTCTCAGTGGTATTGCCACTATGGCCTGAGTTCAATCCCTGGTCAGGGAGCTAACCCACATATGGCATTGCAGATCTCTCCTGTCTCTCCCACTGCTCCCCTCAGCAATGTATTTCAGTGGATCCACCTGTTCTGCTCCCCACTCTGTCTCTGGTGAATCCTCTTACCCTCCTCACCTCTGGCCTACATCCCAGCTCTTGTATGCATAAATAAATAAAAATAAAAATCTTTAAAAAAGAATGTATCTTCCCTTCTTTTGTTGCTTTATATGTAAAAATTGTCCACCCAGCCTCAATGTTAGCAATACAGTACTGAAGCCGGCATGACTATTTCCTCTGCAGACCCTGAAATACTAAAATAAGTATTTGAAGATGCATTGATTGATTGAAACTCTCAGAGGTAGGATAAGATCTGCAGATCTTTTCTGTTCCTACTTCATTTGAGGGTGAAACGCATCAATACTTTGGAGGGGTAGCAAATAGTGAGTCTCTTTGGCTTAGTTTTACCCAGTCCAGATTTACCACAATCCCTTGATACTTGCAAAAATAAATAAATAAGGAAAAAGGAGAAGGGGAAGAAGGTGTTTTAGCAGTGCCAAATACCTTTCTTAGTGTTTTAAACATAGTAACTCATTTAAGCATCCCAATATCCTTTCAAGACAGGTTTTGTTATTATCATCTCAATTGTACAGATGAGCTGAGTCATAAAGAAGTTTAAAATTTTGCCTAGCAGTATTGTTGAAACACTTTATATATTAAGGAAATTAGTCATTTTATTGCAATATGTAAGGCAAGACTGTTTTCCTGTTTGTTTTAATTTTTAAGTAGTTTTTTTCTAGAAATAATTTTTAAAACATTTTATAAGCTTAAATTTATCAGAGTTTTCTTTTATGACTTCTGAATTTTATGTCATACTTAGAGTCCTTCTTGTATGATCATGTAAAAAATTTTTCATGTGTCTTATACAACTTTTGTGACCAATTTTAAACAATCTTTGATGTATCTGGAATTTATTTAAGTGCAAGATGTACAATGGATCAAACTCATTTTTTAAAACCAATTGTCCCAACATCATTTGTTAAATTATCTGGAACCCATATGTATTACTCTACTAATGATATATTCCAAACCTGGAAAAATGGTGACCACTATTGGTATTCCTAATTGGGTAAATCTTGAAAGAGATAATAAGGGAGGTGTGGCAGGGAAAAAGAAAGAGGCCAAGAATCCAAATTTAGCTTGGAGAATGGGAATAAAGGTACAGTAAGCTTACAGCAGAGTCAATGGATTGATACTGATTGACTCTCCTGGGGATGATTCTCTTCTTCATTTGACAATCAGATTATACATTCTGGAGGTGGGTCTGATTTTTTAAGGAGAAGAAAAAGGGAAATAATATTTGACAGTCTGTGATTACAAAATATTTTACATATATGTCAATTAAATTTTTTTCTTTTTAAAGTATATTAACTATAGTTTTAAGCAATTTCTTTATTTCCTGTGTTACTTTCCCCTCATTCAGCCACTGTAGATTATGAAGTAATGTTAGCTATAGAAAAAAGGAGATTTTTTTTTTTTTGAAATGGTAGTAAATATACCAAACATAAAATTTATCACCTTAGCTATTTTTCAGTTTGGTAGCATTCAGTGGCGATAATCGCCCACACTGTTGTGCAACCATCATCCTAATCCTTCCCCAGAACTTTTTTAACTTCCCAACTGAAAGCCTGAAGCTATTAAACACTAACTGCCCATCCCCCTCTCCCCCCAACCCCCATCATCCCCCACACCCAGGCAGCCACCTTTCTGCTTTCTGTCTCTGTGAATTTGAGCACTCTAGGTACCTCATATAAGTGAACTTATTCAATATTGGTCCTCTTGTGTTTGGCTAATGGAATAAGCCAAATAAAGACACTTGACATAATGTCTTCATGGTTCATCCATGTTGTAGCATGTGTCAGAATGTTTTTCCTTCCACTGTATGTGCATACCACATTTTATTTATTCATTCGTTAGTTAATGGACATCTGCGTTGCTCCCATTGGTAGGTTGTGGTGAAAATTGCTATGGACATGCGTGTGTAAATATCTGAATGAATCCCTGCTTTGTTTCTTTTGTGTATATACCCAGAAGTGGGATTGCAGGATCATATGGTAATTCTACATTTAATATTTTAAGAAATCACAGGCCGGCAGCACCATTTTACATTCCCACCCAACAAAGTGCAAATGTTTCAGTTTCTCCTCATTCTCTTTTCTTTATTTCCTGGTTTTTTGTTTTTGTTTTTATAATAGCCATCCTAATGTGTATAAAGTGATATTTGATTGTGGTTTTGATTTGTAGCTCCCTGAAGATAAATGAAGCTGAATATCTTTTCATATGCTTATTAGCCATTTATGTATCTTCTATGGAGGAAAAATGTTTTTTGAATTTCAAAAATTTTGTCTTTGGCATAGTAAACACCTTTGGAGGGTGTGGATAAACATAATTAGAATATAGCTAAGTACGGTAATTTGATTGGACTAGAGGAAGGGAGAGCAGCAAGAGAGAAGCGAGAGTATTCACTGTGGATGCTGCTGTAAGGAAAAGTCCTCTACTCTGTCACCTCCTGCTCCAGGCAGAAACTCTGGAGATAGGAACCACAGATAGGTTTGGAAGGGATTAAAGAGCAGAGATAACTTGTGCCCCGTTTGTCAGTTGGGACTATGGAGAGGAAAGATCTCAGAAGGCAGAGGAGAGTAGAATAGATCTGGTCTAAGGGGAGCACATGGTTGGGTTGGAGATACCAGCATAGGCTGTATGCTCAGGGGATGTGGTAGTCCTAACAGGAAGGACCCTGTAGTGACCAAATGAACAAGTGACTTCACAAGTAATGTCTCATTCCAAGGAATGCTAAATAGATAGCTAGACTAGGTGACTGTGGCAAGCATGAGGACTCCCTCTCCAGCCCCAAGGCCTCAGACCTGCATAACTTCTGGAACAGGAATGCAACCTCAAGAAAATGGGGGGAGAAATACTGCTCTGTTAAGACTGAGAGTTTGGCCTCTACCAGATGTGGGCTTGTCATAGAAATACTCTAATAAAAATGTAAAAGACCTTTCTTACATACTTTAGTTTGGGGTCAAGGTTTGTAACTCTAAGAGGTTAACTCCTGGAGGAAAAGACAAAATGGTACATATTAAAAATTTCAGGTGTTTATTTGAGGAAAAAACGTTTTGAATCAGGCAGTAGCAAAATGAATGTGGATAAGAGTGCTCCCCAGACAGGTGCTGAAAAGGGACTTTTATAAAGAAAAAGCAAAAGCAAAGTAAGGAAATTGATTGGTTATCACTGAAAGCCTGGCCAGCTGTTTGTGATTGGTTGTCCTGAGGTTCATTTTCATAACCTTCAGGTGTTTACAGGCTTAGATAGATTTAAGTGTTTATGTGGGCTACCTAGGAAAAAAACTACTTCAGCCTCTTTGTTTAACTAATTTAACAAGGGTCAGGTATTGATATCCTGTCACAAACTGAAGTATCTTAAACCCCATGTCCAAGAGAGAGTAAGAGGCTAGACCCCATGAAGTAGCTCATGGAGCAACAAAAGTGGGTTAATTAAGAGGTTAATCTTTCTCCATTTTGAACCACATTAAATTTCAAGGTAGCTTTTTGACTGTTACCAACTTGGTTGTTAATTTTGTGAGATGATAGAAAGAGGCTGATTTTATTATCATCCCTATGTTACACAGGAGGACATGGAGAACAATAAAAAAGCTACGACTCAGCCAAAACGGCCTAATATATACTCGAACAAGTTTTCTCAACATTTTGATGTTTTGGACTGGATCATTCTTTGTTGTGGGGCCTGTCATATGCATTGTAGGATGTTTGGCAGTTTCCCAGAGCTTTTCTCATTAGATATCAGTGGCATTCCCACAGTGGTGCCAACCATAAATGTGTCCAAATATTGCCAAATATTTGATGGGGATCAGATTACCCCCACCTACCCCATCCACCTCTCCTGGTTGAGAACCACTGGACTAGAACAAGGACCAAGACTTAACCGAATGTCCTGATTCCTATCGCAGAGTGCATTGGTAAAAATCAATACCAAGTCCAGTCTGCCATTCCACCACCATGTCTGAAATCACTTTAAAATATAATCATAACACTTTATTGCTGTAAGTGACCTTAACCTTTATCTCTACCCTTTCAATTTACATGTAAAAACACCAAAATTCAGAAATTTCCTGTTATTTGTCCAAAAACACACAGGTGGTGATTGGGAAAGCTGGTATTTGAACCTGGATGTCCTTTGTCAAATTCAGGGTTTGAACTACTAAATCATCAATGCATGGAGCTGATACTAGTTCAGAAATGCTCCTAGTAGTCTTAGAAAGAAAAGCAGGATATTTCCTGGCCAGCTGTCCCTCTATATTTTTAGCAAAATGGGGGGAAATCAGTTTTCAGCTCAATTGAAAATACGTCTGGCATTAATTCATTGTTAATTGACCAGGATGAGTAAAAAGATGGCTACTTCCAAGGCCTCTCTAATGGAACTATTAGTGAATTTTCAGGTCAACTAACTCCTGTCACTGCCTGACAAGGGAAATGGCAATCATTTGCTAGTGTTAACAAGGCTCTCTCTGCTCCTGAAAACTGGAATCAGTCATCCTGGGCTGTCAGGTTCCATGTCTCTACTCTGTGTGTAATTCTCCACCCCACGCTCCTCCATCCAGAGATTAACTTCACTTGAATGACCTCAGGTTTGCTTGAAATCTGCATAATTTTTGCCATTTCCAGAGAGCTTTCATAGAAATCTGGTTTGATCCTTCCCACAATCCTGTAATTTAGTAAAAATTGTTATCACTTCCATTTACCAGTGTGAAAATCGAAGTTCACACAGGTACTCCACTTGTCCAAGTTTTCATAGATGGCTAATAGCAAGGCAGGAATTAAACTCAGGGTTCTGGCAACAAGTCTCATTTCATTACTTCTTGGTGGCTTTATTCTGCACCATTGTCTGCCTCTGGTTCCCTCATTTTGCTTGCCGGCCTGCTTTCCTTCCTCCCTTCCACCCTCCCTCCTTCCTTCCCTTTCTTTCCTTCTCATTGATACTTCTATTTTCCTATAAATTTTTCCTTCTTTCAAACTTTAAAGATATGGAGAACTGAAAAAAAGAAAAGGTATGGAGAACTGAAGTAGTTGGATAAATGGGAAGCCATTTTAGTTATTGTAACTAACCATAGTTTCCTCATGTAACAAATATTTACTTTTGGGAACTTTGCTAGGTGATAGGGAGACATGATTTATACCTTAGAGCCCTAAATCCACAGCATTATTTCAAAAACCATCATGATTTGGTCCTAACCTACCTCCAGACTCATCTTGAGCCTCTTGTCAAAAACCTGTACACAAATCAAACTAAAATAATCTCTCCTTCCCAAACATTCCATGCACTCCCATTCTCTCTCTTTTTTCTTTGTCTTTACATGTACTGTACTGTTTTCCTCTGTCTGGAGAGCCCTTCTCCCTCCATTATCTTGTGAACTTCTAGTGTTAACACTAGAGATACCATTTCAAGTATTACCTCCCCTGTGAAAGTGTCCTGCTATTCAGGGCAAAAGTAGTCAAGGTTCTTTTTGCTATGATGATTTGTTTATACTCCAGTTGTCCAGTGTTCATAGTGTATGGTAATGACTAATATTCATGTCTGGCTCACATGCATGATCCTTTAAGGCTAGGGTCATGTCTTACTCAAGGACGTATTCTTCAATGAAGTACATATGGGTGACTGATATATGTTAGTTGACTTCACTCATCCTTAATCAGAAAGAAAGGCTAAAAGATGCAAGAAGTGCTGTGACTCAAAGTTTTTTGTTTTTGTTTTCAAAAGAAAAACAGCTAACTTCTAATTTACAAGTTACCATTAGACACAAGAACTCAAACTTGATACTGGTCATTTGTGTTTGATTAGCGGACACATCTCCTTTTACTTAAGCCCTTAGAGTAACTGCTTCTGTGATTTTCTTGAGTAGCTTCCAGAGAAGAAAGCAAGTGATGACAACACCAATTGCATTTATCTTATCACTGCTGACCTTCACTACCAAAGCAGAGAATTAAGGAATTCCCCAGAGACCCTAATAAACTTGAATTTGATAGCTAGTAGGAAATGTCTATGGAATATTTACATAATAATTACAGCAGATTACAGTGATCCTCTAACAGTTTTGCAAATGCTATTCCTTTCAAAAATCATGAGAAGTCACTATTATTATCCTCACTTTATAGATAGGAAAATTGAGGCTTAGAAATGTGTTCAGTTTCTTAGCTAGTAAATAGTAGAATCAAAACTGAACATGTAGTTATTCTGATTCTGAATCCTGCTTCTTGCTAGTGTATTATGCTATTTTTTGAGGATACACCATGTGTTTGCTTATTCCTAACATAGTAAGGATTCAGTGTAATTGCTGAGTGAATCAATTCTATATACAAAACCCCAAATTCCTATTTTTCATCTGTTTATTTGTTCATTCATCCATCTACTTTTATCCATTCCATTCATGTCACATTTATGCATTCCTGTAATAAACTGCCACTGTGCTTGGCACTAACAATTCAAAGTTGAGTAAGAATGTTTGTGTGTGTGCGTGTGTGTGTGTGTGTGTGTGTGTGTGTGTGTTTCCTGTACTTAGCACATAGTGGGAGCTTAAAACATCCTTTTACATAAATTATTCTCAGAAAGCTTAGTATATAATACACATGAGAGAAGTAATACTGAACTTGTGTTTTCCTTTCCTTTATCAGGTCTTCACCTCTATCTATCATCTGTGTATTTACATTTGGGAAAACTGAGCAACAGAAGAATTTAGTCCCTCTGCCACAGTAGTGCTTAGATTTGAAACCAGGCAGTATACTTAAAATACTAAGTTGATGCACCTTCTAGAGTAGCTGTTTTGTAATGGGAAGAGTTCTGAGCTGGGGTCAGCAGACCTGATGTGAATCCCAACCCAGCTAGTACCAGCTATAGGACTACAGAAGAGTCAGCCTTTAAGACTCAGTGTATTCAACACTGAAGCTGCTGACCACACAGGGTTACTATTAGGATGGTGAATAAGTATCTGAGAAGGGTTAATCCAAGGCATTGACATAGCCTCTTTCTGAAAGGGCTGCAGCAAAACTGTCCTCCTCCTGAGTACCAGGACAGTGCTTGGTGACACCAGCTAGAAGCACCCAGCTTATATCCTTCTTAACCACTGATTCTTTCAGCTTAAGAATTGATAAAGAAAAGAATAAAAATTAATGGATAATTATTGACTTCTTGTGTTAGAGCATGATAATTACATGTATCTTATTTTAGGATGTGTATGTGCACTTGCACATTTGTATAGATGCGATAGAGAAAGCATGAGTTTGGAGGTCTGACAGAGCTGCCTTTAAATCCCTATGTTCATTAGTTGTATGACTTTGGACCAATTATAAAATCAAAGCTCAGTTTCCTAATCTGTAAAATGAAGAGTGAAATAAGACAAAAGATGATCTGAGCTTATTGCTCAGTAAAGAGTAGGCTGTGTTGTCAATATTTTTATCTACAGATTATGTGCATTCTGGTTTTGGTATTGACGCTAATCCCTCCTCAATAGAAACTCTCCTTCTCAGATCTTCTCTCTTATCATTGTAGTTACATATTCCTTTCAAATTCTCCATCCTACCCCAATGGGTGTGATATAAAAATGTCATCACCTGCATGCTGGGACCTTTAAAATTATTTTAGAGAATTTTCAGGTAGTCTATGTTTTTCCCAAGTGAAGAGTTAAAGTCTTTATCAGTTGATCCTGTAATTCTAATTCTTAGAAGTCTCCAATTTACTATTGTCAGATTTTTGTCAGTAAGGGAAAACACTACTCCAAAAAGATATGACCCACTATCCCGAAATTAACACCGCTAAGTATTTTTGTGTCGGGCCCTAATTGACAACTCCCCATGGTGAGAGCAGCCTGCAATTTTGTTCTCTTTATGACCACTATTATGGGCTACTCAATATTACATTAACTGTAAAGAGGTATACAAACATTCATTTTTAATGATAGCTATACAGATGTTAGTGATGATGATTTACTAAGTTATGGACAAAAACTGGGAAAGTTAATATCTTACAAATCATTGCCAAGGCCTCTGGACCTCATTGAAGCTTAAACAGTTTTGTTTAGAGATAAAATAGAAGAAAAAAATGTCTACTATATGCATTCATTTTGCCCATCACTACCAGAATAATCTTTCCTTCATCCCACTTCTCTCTACTCAAAAATATTCAGTTATATGCCACTACTTTGGGATTATCCAAATGTGTAATTCTGGAAGAACTCTTATACCTTTTCCCAATAATTCTTCTCAGTGATATTTTCTGATACCCATTCCTCTCCTCCTCCTCCTCCCATCTTATGTGGACCTTTTGATCCAGCAAGCTGCTCTACTCACTGTTCATAAGTTCTTCCATGTATATTCCTGAATGACCTCTTCACTTCAACTGTCTATCCAATTCTGAGCCTTCTTCAAAGTTACACTCAGTATATACCTTCCACTCTTCAAAATGATCAACCATCAGCAGCACTCATTTGGCAGTTGACTAAGTAATCAGAGTAGTTCACACTCACTCATGGACTCTAAGCCCCAACCTCTTCATGACCACACGTAGTGTGCAGTTTACAGTATAGCTCAAGCAGTCAAATCATGTGACCAGTGGTGAGCAAGAGTGAGTCCTGCTAGCTCAGTTAAGCCCAGTCAACTTTTTAATATAGTAAACATATGATATCACCTATTACTATATTTAATGTTTATTTTATGTAGTCACAAAAAGGAGGTTGTCTACTCAGATTAAAATCTCTGAAGATATTTGTTAAATATCTGAGGGGCTGGGAACCAGACAAATGACTGTCAATTAATGCATCAGCAGTGGGGTTAGTGCTGTATATAGTGACATGGGGTGGCCAGATGCAAGTACAATTACCATTTCCTTTTAAACGTGGGAAAAACCTTTTGGCCTTCCATTTGAAGAGTGATTACCTTGGTATTAAAATAGCCTGCTCTTGTATGATTGGTTGTTTATTGAAAGCAAGGCTGTCTTTGCCATGACTTCTTTTTGTTCAGGTAATACCAAGGTAACTCTGTCTAACCTCTGGCCTGGCCAGGGAAGAAGGCCAAGGAGAACGAGTCACTGATTAAAATAAACAAACAAACAAAAAACAAACAAACAAACAAAAAAAACCTAAAAGTAAAAACCTTGACTTCCAGAGAAAACATCAACATGTTCCTTTTTCTTCAACACAAGACCAGATGCTTAGCAGCAGGTATATGTAGAATGAAAGCAAAGGCAATATAACAGCAATAAACATTTTACGTGCCTGCAGCTACTGTAACAGGAAAATCTAATGTAAATGGCTTTCAATGCCCGTGTGGGGTGTGCTGTGCCTATGCCTTTCACATGTGTCTTGCATATGGTGCCCATAAGTACAGTATAAAAGATGGAAACACAATAAAATCTCCTCTTTTTCACTTTTCTGTGAGTTGGTATGGGGAAATGTTGCAAACAGTGGCTATATGTAAATTGAGGGAAATTTGCAAATGGCTTTGTACCCAGTTTGTTGTGGTGTAGTAACCTTAAAAACCAAGCATAGTGCCTACGCTGAATAAAATAGTCATTGTACAGTTTCCTTTTTAGTAATAATACTTTGCAATTATATAGTGCTTTGTAAACACACATTACAGTACCAGTGGAGTTTCTCCTCCAGGTTCACTTACACCTGCTAACCTGCTAAATTTCTGCTCTACAACTATTTCTGGGGTGTCCGGTATAAAAACTTCTTGTTGCCTCACACCTACCCCTTTTTCCTCCAACAACTTTTCTATATAACAAAACTCACAATTTAAATATTCATCTGCCTAACTCCTTGGCCTATATGAACTGCTTTAGAACTCAGGCAGGGAGAAGAAGGGTGCTATTGATTGGGTCTCCTCAAACTTTGGAGTGAAGAGTAATGATAGTATGTGGTACTAGTGTCCAGCTCCTGGCACAGGAGAGGAGAGCTGCTGTTAACTAGGGGTGATTTGGGATGTAACATACTTGCTACTGCTTGATCCTCCCTAAAGGTAGAGCTTTGAAATCCCAACAGGTGAGAAAAGCCAGTGGCTTCAGGAATCCATAGAAACTATTGGAAGGAAGCCAGCATTGCTACCCTAAGCTGGGAACTGTTACTGGATCTATAGAAAATATATCATTGGAAGGGTGGAGATATACTCATAATGTTGGCTTTAATGGTGGTAGAAAGTAATGTTGATAGAAAGCTCAAAACATGGAATTTGAACCAATTGTTTCCTAGGTCAGTGTTTCTAAATTCTCAGTGTGCATTAAAATTAAAAAGGGAGCTTTTTAAAGGTAACAATACCAAACATTTCATTCCTGGAGACCTGAATTTAATTGGAATAGGGCCCAGGCATCAGTATTTTTTAAAGTTCTCCAGATAAGGGCATGAGAGCCACTAACCTACTAACCTAAGTGAAAACAGTTGTCTAAGGGGGTTCCTCCCCATCTCCAGAGCTGAAACACCTTGGTCACTTCCCAGCTTGGCCATTTTATTAGACCTTGGGAAAGGTAATTAAACTCTCTGTGCCTCAGTTGTTTTATCTGTAAAGCTTGGATGAAAATAGTACCGCTTCCCAGGGTGAGCGTGAGGATTACATGATTTAAAATATATAAAGCACTTAGTACCTAGCACATGATAATACTCACTAAGTATTAGCTATTTTCATGATGTTTATATTTATAATCTAAAAACTCATCTGAGAAAGTTTGCACTTACAAACTTAAAGAAAAATCCAGTTTATTGTTCCAATTTTTTTCAAATAAATTTCAAGAAGAGTTCTTATAACCAGAACTTCCTGTGATTTACTTACAAATAAGTAGCTTACAAAATCTAATTTTATGGAAAGGTATGTCTTTTCCTATGAAATAGTCACAAATGAAAAATCTTGTTCCACACTCTATCCTTAGGATATACAGCTGCATCCAGAGCAGATAAGAAAGACTTAAGAGAGCACAGTTGAATTTATTTAGTCATTTATTCATTCATACTGCAAACATTTATTGAGTGCTTACTATGTGCTAGGTGCTGTAGTAGACCTTCTAATATGTGGTGTGTTGGAAAGAGCAGGGCTCCAAAAGCATCCTGCTTTATGACTCACAGCTATTCATGTACTGCCCTGAAACTTGGTTCTCTTCCCTATAAAACCAGGGACTGCTTGAGAAAGTTCCTCCTTCTCTTTCATTGCCCACCATTTCCTGAGAATGGAGCCTGACCCTCTACAGCAGCTGGAAAGTAGTTCAGTTCTTCAGAGAACTTTCTTGGCCTGCAAGCTTGATGGCAAGAAGGCTGTTTGTTTAACCAACAATGTTTAATGAAACCACACTATAGGGAATTCCCAATTATGTACCTAAAGGTTTTCTAGTCCGTGATTTGTGAAGCCTTCCTCCATGCTTCTGGGATTTATTTTACCTTTCATAACTGAGAGCTTCTCTGGTATTTGAGAAATGGTGGTGGTTTTTCTTCAATGTGCGCTGTGTTGGAGTGACTCTGAGCCTGGTAGGCATTTGTGTTTATTTAATTATTTATCCAGATGTTATATTTTGGAATTGCCTAGGGAGTAGTCATTATCAATTGACAGAATGCTTAATGTGAACCTGTCAAAACCCTCCTTCAAAAGACTTCCTGGTTAAAGATGTGGTACATGTACACAATGGAATACTACTCAGCAATCAAAAATGATAAACTAATGCAATTCTCAGCAACATGGATGGAGCTAGAAGGGATCATGCTCAGTGAAATAAGCCAGGAAGAAAAAGAAAAATATTGAATGGTATAACTTATAGGAGGAATATAAGAGAGCCAAATGAGAAATCAGAAGAAGAAAATAGCACACAAATCAAGATTTGTGGCAGGCAACCACAAATAAGAGACATTCTGCAGGGGAGGGGGAGGAAGAGAGACCAAAATAGAGGAGAAAAGAGCACAAGGAACTTTGGTGATGGTTCATGGGTGGATTGGTGGTGGGAAACTTATGGGTGATACATAATAATGTAAAGGATATAAATTAAATTAAAGAAAAAAAATTTTAAAAGACTTCTTGGTTAGGTGTAAAAAAAAGAAAAAATGACATTGATGTACTAGGTGCTTCTAAGCTTCCCCATGTTTCCTGCAAGTTAACGGAGTTGGGCAGCTTTGATCCTGATGTATCTTATGAGAAAACAACCATAAATCCAGAAGGCAAAAAAGGAATTTGAGAAAGAAGTCATCCTCTCCTTTCCTCATACAGATATTACCTTTTTCTTAAAGAATTAAATCAGTCCTCTGTCCTTGATCCTGAAGATGGGAGGCGAGCCCAGGAATTCTGATTCCCCAAACAGGGAACAGACTCACCCTCCATCTCTGAGCAACACCTGGCTCCAGCTCATGGCTAATGTCCCACTTGGTCTCTGCTATCCCTGAATTTCCTGACTTTGGGATTTTAGCAAGTTGTTCTCTTTTGAGAGCTGAAGTCTTTCCTTCTAAAACTGAGGCAGGTGGTCCAGTGAACACCAAGGACCCTTGCAATTTTAACATTTCATGTGCTTGAGTTTCAACATTATGCTTCTGACTCAGACTTCTAAGACTCAGCACCCTGACTGCTTAGATCTTCTTGTATCTGACCCTCTTCTGTGTTGAATCTATAGCAGGGGTCAGCAGACTTTTTTTGGTAAAGGTCCAGATGGTAAATATTTTAGATTTGTGGTACATATGGTCTCAATTGCAACTACAGAGCTCTGCCATTATAGCTGAAAACAGCCATGAACAATATATGAAAGGATGGGTGTGGCTGTATTTTAATAGAACCTCATCTACAAAAACAGGTGACTGGCCTGCTGGTAGTATTTTGCTAACTCCTGATCTAAAGTGATATCAGGGCTCAACATGGTAGTTATTTGTCCCCTTTCCAATATGAACCAGCCAAAATGTGCTGGGTTGTTTTGTTTATTTACTTGTTTATCCATTCATCCTTTCTTCTATCCATTCCTTTCAGCATATATCTACTAATCACCTGCCATAGGGTAGATGCCTAAGTCCTGGAGATACAGGAAAGTGCCATCCACAGGAGGGGGGGAGGCCCCGCACAGTGCTGCAGGCGAGCCTGGGCAGCTGTGGCGACAGCTTCCTTTTCACCCTTTTCCATATTTGCTCAAGGTCCGAGAAACATCTGCATTCAAATTGTCTTGCCTTCCATATGTAAGTACAGTCTACTCTATCTCCCTCCTAGTTCCCTTAACTCGAAGAGCTATTTTGTCCTCAGTAACTGTGACCTTTTTATGTTTTCTATCTGTCCAAAGAGGACATTACACAAAATAGCAGAAGGGACTTCTTTTAGATGCTGAACAAAATTACTTTGGGATAGTATTGCCAACAAGGAGAACACTTCATTCTTAGAATTTCTGTACTCATATAGAACCCCAGCTGAACCATGGAAGAAAATGCCCAAATAGCCACGGTGGCTGAGTCACTCCTTAGCAAGAAAATTTCACTAGCATGGGAAAAAAAGAGGAAAATCGATAGGCCTTTGTGTAGGGCAGGAAAAGTGCTAAAGCTACTTAGGTCATTAAAGAGCAATGACTACAAATAAAAACTAACACCTCTCATCATTAGTAGTAAACTTGCTGTTGAGTTTTATATCTCTCACCAGGAGATACACATAAATTTTCAGATGTGGCAAACATGGATGTAAAATGACCCCCAAATCTTGGACACAGAAAATTGAGAAGAGAATGCTCTGATTTGGCTTGAAATTATAATAAAATTTGTGTGTTATTCTGTTATTTTTTAGGAGAGTTTTTAAAATAGTAATAGATAGTGGTGATGATAACAATGATGATTTCGTTCATAAAATGAATTCTGTGAGTGGGTACACCGACAATTTCAGACAACTGGAATTCCATCTATTACATAACACATAATGAAGTGAATGAATAAATGCACCTATCTCATTCTCATTTTTCCTTCCATCTTTCCTTTCTCAAACTTTTATTGAGCCACCTATTATGTTTTAAGCACTGAACTACATTCTGGAAATAAAATGAGAGAGAAGACATCATCATTCTCCTGCTTAAAATCTTTCCGTGCTGACCCTTGCTGTTAGGACAGTTAAATACAGTCTTTTCCCTCTCTAGCTCTCCAGCTGCATCTGTCTTCCTTTCTACTCATGCCCCCAGAGCTATAGGCATTTGGGCCTTTCTGTTTTTCCCACAGGACTGGGCCTCCTCCCTTAGAAGCTTCCCACACAGTGTTTCTTATGCCCAACTTTGCTCCATCAAACCCCAACCCTCAACCTGCCCTTCCTACCTCCTAATCAACCTTGAAGTTATAGATTACATTTTTTCATGAGGGAAGCTTTCCCTGACTCCATTGATTTGGTTTATCTTTTTGTTAATGAGCTTTCATGGGTCTCATCACAATTTAATCAACTGTGTAGTTACTATAATTGTTGGATGCCTCCCTTCTGCTTTGAATGGTAAACTTCAGGAGGGCAGGGGCTAGTCACCACTTTCCCATGGATTTAATCATTGTGCTTAGTACATGGTACAGAAGGCCCCAACATTCTGGTATGGGTAGAACCTGGGAAACCCAGTGATAGCCTTGATCCAGCTTTACAATATTGCTTCTAATTAGTCTTGCAAAAGAAGGCGATGGTAATGATTACACACACACACACACACACACACACACACACACACACACACTTTTAAAAACATTTTATTTTTTAGAGTAGATTTTGTTTTACTGAAAAACTGAACCAAAAGTACAAATTTCCCATATACCTCCATCCCCATACAAGCCAGTCTCCCCAACTATCAGCATGTTACAATTAATGAACCTGCATTTGATTTGTCATTGTCACTCAAAATCCATAGTTCACATTAAGGTTCATACTTGGTATTGTACATTCTGTGAGTTTCAACAAATGTATAAGCACCTGTTTCCACCATTATATTACCTTATCATTTCATGGCCCTAAACGTCCTCAATGCTTTACTTGTATATACCTCCCAATCCCTGCCCCCACCAGCCCCTGATCTTTTTACTGTTTTCATTTGTTCAGATTGACATATAGTTGGAATCATACAGTATATAGCCTTCTCAGATTGACTTTTTTTTTCAATTAGTAATATGCAGGTTAGTTTCCTCCATGTGTTTTCATGGTTTGATAGCTCATTTCTTTTAGCATTGACTAATATTCCATTGTCTAGATATGCCACAGGTTATTAATCATTTGCCTACTGAAGGATATCGTGATTACTAGCAAGTTTTGGTAATTATGAGTAAAGTTGCTTCACACATCCATATGCAAGTCTTTGTGTGTTTTCAACTCCTTTGGGTAAACACCCAGGAGCACAATTACTGGATCTTATTGGAAGACTATGTTTAGATTTTAAGAAACTGTCTTCCAGAGTAACTTGTACCGCTTTGCATTCCTGCCAGCAATTAATGAGGCTTCTTGTTGCTGTACATCCTCACTAGCATTTGTTGTCATCGGTGTTCTGGATATCACCCATTTTGATAGGTATGTGGTGGCATCTCATTGTTTTCATTTGTATTTATCTGATGACATGTGATGTAGAACATAATTTAGGATGCTATGTAGCATGTATATATCTTCTTTGGTGAAGTGTCTATAAAGGTCATCGGTCCATTTTTTAATTAGGTTGTTCTCTTATTGACAGGTTTTAAGAGTTTTTTGTATGTTTTGGTTATCAGTCCTTTATTAGAGGTGTCTTTGACAAAGTTACTCTCTTAATCTGTGGCATGTAACTTTTAAATTAGAAGTCACATGATCTTTTCCTGATCATAGTTTTATAGACTCTGAATTCTTATAGCATTCTCTGTTTTTCTATTCCAGAGTCAGGAAAAGATTTCAGAGCTTCCGCCCCCCCCCATATGTTTTGTGGCAGAGTTAACTTTTTATAAGTTGTCAAGCCACAGGAAGCTTTATTTGTCTTTTACACCCAGAGGACAAAACTCTAGGCTGTTATTTTGTGCCAATAACACCTAAAGACAAGGTTCCAAATATTCCTGAGACCATACATTGTAAGCAGCTTGCCTGTAACATATAACATTTAAACAGAATTACAGTTCTAGCTTAGCCTGAGCAATGAAATAAAACTACACAGCAACAAAAATAAAGCCTATTAAAGGGACACGAAAGATTTCAGTCTTACTGTCTCTTTAAGAAATAGCTACTAGATTATTAGGAAAATAACTATTGAACAAGTGTTAGAACAACAGGAGAATTCGTGGTCTTCCACACCCCCAACCCTAGGCTGGAACCAGCCTCTACTTAATGTGTACAAAGGCAGTCCTGATTTCCAATCAGGCTATGCATTTTGGAAATACTGTCCTTCATGTGCAAATATCGTTCCCTATGCCCTTCCTATCCTCTGTCAGTCTTACACTGATTCCTCACTTGTGGGTTGTAGAGACTCATACATATCTGACTCCTCTTACTTTACCTTGGTCGTCTCCCTCTCCATCCCTTTTCATTTTAACTTGGCATTTTATTGCCAGATATTTTCAGAGTTTGTTTCCACAAAAGATTTTAACTCAATTGTCTGTATCTTTCTCACATAAACTACTTTAAAGTAGAATATAGAGAAGTGAATGTTTCTCCGATGATAGCTTTTCTAAGTTTCTGCTTCCTTCTGTTTTAAATGGATAAAAGTATTCATTTCTAGCTCGGGGTTATGAAGTTGGGTGAGATAATGCAGGCATTTCATGTTATTCCTGGCAAGTGGCTGTGGTGGTAGTGACGATAATGAATGTAGGATCATGAGTTCTGTTTATTTCAACTATGCACTTCAATACTCACCTTGGAAGAGCATCATTTCACTCTTCCCCAGTGCCCAACAAGCAGACAACTGCTAATATGTTAGTATCTTGTGTGACTTAAGACTGCACACCATGATCTCTCTCTAGGTCATGCTTTTCTAGCTGACTCAAGTTTACAAAGGAGCTCCTCACCAAGTCAGTAGACAGGAGTATACTTTGGGGTAAGCGGATTCAAATATTCAAAATCTGACTGCCCTAGAAAATTTGGACCTGTGGCTTCAGCTTATTTCTATCTATGGAATCTTTATTGTCCCCTCATAGGATTCTTTCTTGTTAATGTTTTTCTTACTACTCAGAGATTAACACTGTTAGGATTTTGATGACTTCATTTGTGTATGTGGGGTGTGTGTGTGTGTGTGTGTGTGTGTGTGTGTGTGTGTGAGAGAGAGAGAGAGAGTGAGAGAGAGAGAGACAGAGACAGAGACAGAGACAGAGAGAAATTCTTCTTTTTAGTTTTGATTCCATTAATAGGGCTTGGAATTTTTTTTTTCATATACTTGATGGGGATTGCTGGATATTTTTCAGCGTTACATGGGGACTCCTTAATCCTCGGGAAATGTGAAATTGGCTTCCAAGGAAGGATTGGCCCTTTGATCTAGTTTTGACTAATGAATTATAAGGAGGATCCTTCCAGAGGAGACAGGAATAAAATGGGGCATACCTGTTGCTATTGAATAAATTCTTTAAGGCCTCTGAGGCACTTCTTAGTAAGTAGTAGTTTTGAGACTCTTGGTACATCAGGATATCGAGAAAAGCCTCATTATTGCTAAATGACCTGTATTCACATCACATATAATCCTTAGTAACCAGCCACTACTTTATTATTTATTCATCTACTCCTTAAACATGTAGGGTACAATCTTTGTCTTCAAAAACTCTAAAATCCAGTAGGGGAGACAGAATTCAACCTGGAATGCAGGAAGATCCAACTTAGGGGCTCAGCACAAGACCTAGAAGCTTGGGTGAAGATAAGAGGAATGGGGCGCTGGTGACCCGAAAATCTTCAGAAGTCATGGGCCACGCTTTTCAGATTCTTAACCATCATCATGGTGGCAGCTTCCATTTATTAAGAACTGATTCTGTGCCAACTGTGTTAGACACTGCATATATCATCTCATTTAATCCTGATCTATGAGGTGGGTACATGTGGATCATATGAGGCTCAGTGGGTGTAACTGATCAGCCCCAGGCCACATAGTAAGGAAGTGGACATGCAGGGTCAGACCCCTGTCTACTCTCTCCAAAGCCTGTGCGCTGAAGCATCCTGTGTGCCCAAGGATGGCAGGGAGCTGAAAGCTTGAAGGGAGGTGGACACCACATCCCAGAGCTTCTTGGACACCTTACTGATGAATGGAGACTTGATTATGCAGGTAACCTGGGAACTGGGGCAGTTTCTTAAAAAGGAGAATTGAAAATCTCCTGACTTCCAGCTCCCAAATCCAATGGGGTAGCTTGCTTTCTTGTTTGGACTTTCCTCGTAAATTAAAAAAAAAATTTTGCCCCTCTCATTTTTGCCAGTTACAGAAAAGAAGAAAATATGTAACGGCATATGGGTAGGATAAGGAGAGGGAGTGAGGAAGAAAACACTAACGCTTGAAGCATAACTGAGAAAGATTAGAAAAAGAAAACCCTGGTGAGAAGCAGCGTAACATCCCAAGGAACTTCTAGAAGATGCACAGACCCCAGATTCCTATATTGTTGGTTCACTTAGGCCCACATCCCCCAAACCTAGAGAGAGACCAGGGGAACAATTGAGCCATCATTTAGCATAACTTATTTTAACTCCTGGCCTGAAGCCAGGCTTGTAGCTCTGTACTCACAGAGCAGTGAAACCGCTCTGCATCCAGGATAACAAAACAACTGTTAATGGGAGTAATTAAGAGCCTTGGGGGTGATTTATACCTTTTGTTACTGTTCAAGACGAAGTTACCAAAGACAACAATTATTAGTATCACAGGTGATCCTTAACCCAGGCAGGGAAGGAAGTGAAGCCAGCTCTAGCTCCTGCTTCCCCAGGCCTAGAGTTCGTAGAAAAAGAACAACACAGTCAAGAGAATTGGGAAACAGTGCCCACCGGTCCAGATCATCAGCTTGGGACATATGAAAATCATTATCATCTTTAATGAAGATAAAGTATTCACAAAACTTTAGGGGAGGAAAGGATGACAACACTTCAGTGTGATTTTCCTGATAAACACGTATCTTTACTGCCATTAATACCACCCACCATCTTATTCAGTCTTCCCACTACACTGCTACTCATTTGTGTGTGTGTGTGTGTGTGTGTATTAAGTCCTAGACTGTCTTATCACTTGTGTTTATTCCAGTGCAGTTAAGATACTTACAGTTCCAACATCACAAGTATCCCTCATATTGTCCTTTTGTAGCATTCTTTTAATATTTCAGGCAAAGTATTTTTTTGGTGTCCAGTGTTTTTCATAGAGAGCCACTAGTCCTAAGTGTGTGGCTAACAGATATCCTGCTAGCAAGGAGACTTGTTAGTAAATTGCATGTGAGTGGAAGAGCATATTCCAAGAGAATCAATTTTGTAAGCTTAGAGATAGTATAGCATATTCACAAAGGGTCTAACCCTAAAGTTTAACTGCCACGCTTCAAAAATCTTGGCAGTATTTTTTAATAGTGTGACTTTGCACCAGTTACTTAAGGTCCCTTTAGGAATTTATTCAACTAAAAATGACTAATGTTAACACCTACTGTAAGACGATTGTGAGTCTGAATAAATTATCTGCTTAGGTCTGAATTGGGCACATAGTGATACCTCAGTGTGTTAGATGATATTTGTGTTAGGTCTGCCTGGGAAGGGAGGTTGGAATAGAAGGCTACAGAATTGTTACAGGAGTGATTCCATAGGCCTGATAAAAATCAAGAAGCAAGGCAGGAGAATTCTTTGCAAAGTTGTTAGGGGAAAAGTTGGATGGGATGTGACAGCCCCAGAGGAGAGTAGCTCAAACCGTCACGACTGTGCTTGGGAAGGACTGGACTGGCAGTGGGACGAAGAGCACATTAAAAACTTGCCTTGATGCTATTAAATCTCTGGGAGTGGGAGCACATCATTCTGTACCCTGAGAGAGCAGCTCGGGGTAAAAAAGGGGGTCCCTGCTGAGGTCCACATTAATGCTGCAGCAGGAACTGTTCTGAAGGGATCCCTCAATAAAACTGAAAACGGATGGGGCCATAGCCAGACCTCATTTTGCAGAGATGACAGGATCAGTAGAGTTTTAGGATTGCCAACAGGTTCTGAGTGAAACGCTGAAGTCTATTGAAACCTGATTAACAGCTACTCCGGGGGCTGAAATAAGCCACCTGACTGACTAGTGGAGAAAAATCCCTTCCTACATCAGCCTAGTGCTCTATATCATATGGGGCCTGGGACAAGTTGAAAAATGAGTTAACAACTTTGAACTTGCTGTAAAACTCTTATGGAAGCGTTCATGGAAAACCTTTCAAGGTGAATTTGCATGACAGTTTGTAGATCATTCCACTAGTATGGTTTTATTCAATTTAATGAGCATTTACTAGGTATCTTCTAGAACATCTGAGTTCAAGATCTGCCACTAATCCACAGTGCTGCTTGGACCGGTACCTCTGCCTGTGTGGGCCTCAGTTTCCTCAACTAGAAAGTGGAAGTTTGCACTAGACAACCACTAAGGCTCCTTCAGTTTCTGAGAATAGAACTTTGGAAATGCCATGCTTGACACCCTACTCAGCCCCAAGGATGTCCCAGAGGACATCTTCAATTTCTAGAAATAGAAAGAAAGGTAGATTGGATGTAATTACATACTTTAAGTAGATAGATAGATAGATAGATCTAAATAAGATCATGGGAATTGTATATGTCGATCATTTTATTGGCAAATTAATGTGCTTACTGACAAATTGATGTGCCTAAATCACAAGGTACAAGTATTTGTCTAAACTCTTTTTGCAATAATGTTAAAGTCCAAATCGAGACTTTTCATAAATGGGAGACCAGAGAAAAATGACCCTGTGGGATCTATAAAATGGCACTGTGAGATTTATGAGTGGATGATAAGACATGACCCCCTACTCTCAAGTCGTTTTCTGACTCACTAGGAAGACAAAATATATACACCTGGTACAGACAGCAATATAAGGCATGAGTTCATTTAATGTCATATGAGCATCCAGGCAACGAGGAGTGGAGCCATTCACTGATTGCCAAGTCAACCTGGACCAGTGCACTCTGTGACAACTTTTGGAGGAGGAGGGGCTTGACCTGGACCTTGTGAAGGAACAAGGTTTCTTAATATTCTTTTAATTAATGTCTGATTATAAAAATAATGCAAGTATTTCAAAATGCCTAGGACATCCTTCTCTCATAAACCTTTGTGTTGTAATGGGAAACTCAGCTTAAATTTGATTGAACAATAAAGGAATTTATTCATGTAATTGAAAATCTCGGATGTCTTTTGATTCAGTTGTCAATGGTGTCACTAGGGAAGACTGCTTTCTTTCTCAGCCCTGCTCTCCCAGGTAACCACTGTAGCCTAAAGCAGGCCATAGTTACAAAATGGTTATCAATAGCAACTAAAACAAGTCCTTCCTCATTTATAGCAAGTGACAGAGTGTCCTCCTCTGCCTCACTCCTCCAAGCAAGAATCCAGATTGAAATGACTTAGGTCATGGGTGCATGCCTGAAACAATCCCTGGGGCCACCAGGACCCAAACAAGCTGATTAGATTAGTCTCAGTTACAGGCTCCGTCCTGGTCACGGTAGCAGTGGTGTGGATAATGGAGCCAGTGTCTCTGGACCACATGGATTCCCAATGGAAATTAGGTGCTGTGGGATGGAGTCAAGGCTGCTGCAACCATTGCTATCCACTATAGTATGTTACTGGTAGACATTTTAGCAAGTACAGAGAATTGAGAAGAAAAAAATCTGTAACCCCCACATTGAGAGATTCTGAGCATTCACAGTATAATAGATTTTTTCCAGCCTTTTTTTCTGAAAGAGCTTAGCAATCTATATGTACTCTTAACATAGCAGTCCAAAAGGTAGGTTTTATTATTGTCTCCATTTTGTAGTTGAAAGATCACACTCTTATGTAATTATTCAAAGTTGCATAGCTAGTACTTACAGAAATTGTATTTGATCTCAGGTTCATCTTACTCTGGAATTCAAGATTTTAATTAATATGCTGTCTTATTTCACATGTAATTGGCATCATAGCACGTATTAGTTTTTTTTAGGATTATCTTTACTTACTGCTAAACTTCACTGTCATAGTCCTTAACTGATCAGTTTCATCTAGTGACTTGGACCAGTTTTCCTGGGTGTGGACTCTTAGGTGGAGATTTGTGTTTAGGGATTTGTTGGGGAATAAAACCTTCAAGTGAGGTAAGCAAGCCTGGGAAAGGGATAAGTTAATTCACAGAGCCCTCTGCCAACAAACCCTGCAGGTGGGACTGCCCCGCAGAATGTCCTGTCCTGAGACACGGAAGCCTGGCCTTTCTACCCACAGCTACCAGGGCACTTGACATAGGGTGCACAGCTCGCTTGAACTAGGGCAAGGGACTCAATAGCTGGGAGAATGCTTGACTTCCCACTGAAAGGGGAAATCTAGACAGGGCGTTCCTGCATTTGCTAGAGCCAGGCCACCTGGGGATGGTAGGATAATCCTCAGAAAATAGGGAAATCAGTTGAATTTTCCTCATAATCCAGTTACTGGAAATATATTTTCCAGCCACATTTCCCCCTCCCGAAAGAGGGCAGTGTGGTTGAATAGGAAGCACACTAGTCTTGGCGACAGGAGATCTAAGTATGAGTCCTGGTGCCATCATTTACTAGCAGTGTGAGCAACCAGTGCCTGCAAATCTCTAAGCCTCAGGGTCATCAAGTAGAGCCCATTTCTCAGCCTCGACACTACTGACATTTGGGCAGGATAACTCTTTGTTTGGCCAGAGGATTGTCCTGAGGACTGTAGAACATTAGCAGCATTGCTGACCTCTACTCACCAGAAGCCAGTAGTTCTCCTTCACCCAACTCCAGCTGTAACCATCAGAACTGTGTCCGACATTGGTGCCTCTTCTGGTGGGCAGAAACTCCCCTGGCTGAGAAACGTTGAGTAGACCTCAAGTGCTGTCTTCTTTGTAGAGTTGCTGGGAGGGTTAAACAAAGTAACTGTGAATATTCATATCCCAAACCAGTGGATACACAACCCATCTGGTCCCCATCTCTGGTGGGAGCCACTTTGAGCCCTGATCCGTCATTCATGGGCTGCCATTATTTCCTCACTCACATCTTGATCCCGGACTGTTTTGTGTAGGTTTCCAGGATATTAAGAGGGATAGAAAGACCATGGAGCCTGTAGTCAGACAGACCTGCTGGGGCCTGTCAGGTTCATCATTTTCCAGCTGTGAAAATATTGACAATCAATGTCACTTTCTAAGCCTCAGTTTCCTCATAGTAAGAATTTTCGAATGCCCTGTGTGAGGAACCTGGTATGTGGTCAGCTCTTCACTTTTCTTGTCTTCCCAACTGTGCCATCAACTCTTTGAGGTAAAAAGTTTTTTTTTTTAACTTTGTGCAAACATTCCTGTTCCCACAATAGGAGTTCAATAAATTTTATTCAGTAAAGAGAGACCTGGGGACAAGAGGTAAAGTTACCCCTGCAGGGTCTCAGCAGGCCAGAGACATCCTTCTCCCACAGACAGAGGAAGTCGTGGAACGTCAATCAGCCAGTCTCAACACTTCCTGTATTTGTGGTCTCGGGAAAGTTGCTGAAGTCCTCTGGGGCTCTGTTTGCCTCAAATCTAAAATAGGAGCAATAATAATATCTCCCTGTATTAGTTTCCTAGGGTTGCTGTATCCAAATACCACAAATATTGAGTAGTTTAGCCAACAGAAATATATTGTCTCACATTTCTAGAAGCTGGAAGTACAAAGTCAAGATATTGTAAGGTGTTCCTTCTTAGGACTCTGAAGGAAATTCTGTTCCATGCTTCTCTCCTAGCTTTGTTGGTATTCCTTGATTTGTAGATGCATCACTCCAGTCTCCATCTTTACAAGGCATTTTTCCTGTGTGTGTCTGTTTCCAAGTTTCTCCCTTAAAAGGACACCAGTCATATTGGATTAGAAGCTGACTCTACTCTAGTGTGATCTCATCTTAATTATATCTGTAATCACCTATTTCCAAATAAGTTCACATTCTGAGTTTAGGACCTCAGTAAATGAATTTGGAGGAGAATAAAATTCAACATATAACACTGCTTCATAAAATTATACCAAATAGTAAGTATAAAATGCTGTACATAAAATACTCAGAAGCATCTGGTTCACTGTAAATACTCAATAAATGCTAGCTAGCTGTAATTGTTATTCATCGAACCTATCATGGTGCCTTCTATGTGCCAGGTATTGTGCTAGTTGGTAGACACTAAAGTGTATCTGTTGTAGTCCCTGTCTCAAAGGATGCCCAATTTAATGGAGCTACAGACATAAGCACAGAATTACAATCCTGAGAGGTTTCACAGCTAGATCTGTTTCCCAGCTTGCTAAGCCATTTGTACTTCTAATGGTATCTGGGGTCAAAATAAATATCCTGGATGCCACCAGAGATTGAAGAAAGTTCATTGTCCAGAGGAAAGGAGTTCTCCTTTTTTCTGGCTGCTTTTATATCTTTGGGGGAAAAAATTTCCAAGTGTCATGGTCAAACACTACTTTGATTTCTTGTGCAAAGTTTAAGGTGACCTTTACCCTTCCTAATATATCATTTTGATGAAGCCAAAATTTTCCAAGATTCTTAAGACTGGCAGCAAAATAACTTCAGAAACTGGTCCCAAATTGGTAACTGAAGATAAGTCGGAGGGCAGTTCCTGCCTCAAGTGTTGCCGTATATCTTACTTCATTGCGTGTTGATAGTGTATTAAAATTGAAATAAAAATAAAATATTATCTGTGCCATTAAACCTGACCAATTCTCACTTCACTAATCCCTAAGCCCAGATTCTTGCTAAAAAATGAACCATCTTAACCCACGCTAGGAGAGTTCTGAACGGGAGAACTTTCATCTTTTGGAAAAAAATATCCTGTCACCATTTAATATTTAGGAAGCACATAGGAAGCACCATGAGAAGCACTTCTTCCTGCCTTGCACAGTGTCCTTTGCTGCCAGAGAAGATGTAGGTGACAAGAGAGATGTTAAATAGACTGGAGGCTTCCTGAGGACAGTTTTCTCGTATTAGTTCAGGCAGGACCTAGATCATGATGCCATCCTAACCCCCAAGGGGGCAGCCCTTCAGCTGCATGGCCCCCAGCCACAGACTTCTGCCTGCGATTATCCAGCCTGGCAGCCCTGGCATTAGGGGTGCTCATCAGAGAGGCTTGAGAGGTGAGGGGGGATTCCAATAGGAGAAGGGGAGTAACACCAGGTGAAGCTAGGTGGGATGGAGCTGAATGCCACCTCTCGATTGTGTAGATGCCAGGGGGCAGCGGGAGGCAGTGATACTGCCAGTACTCTGCTCACCAAGCTGGTTGCCAGTGATGGACCCCTGATCCCGCTTGAAGGAAGGAGCCACTATTTCCAAATTATCACAAGGCACCAAATAGGGGTAGGGTGCCCTAGGGTAGAAAAGTAAGCTGTGACCTGGGACCAGAAAACCTGCTTTTCAGTCTTAATTCAGCCACTCACTCCTACCATGACTTTCACAATGTGTTGCTTCTCTGAGCCTCAGTTTCCTCCTCTGTAAAATGGGGTTAGTGAAATCTGCCCTGCTGGTCTCATAGGGTTGAGCTGAATGTCAGCATCTGAAAGTAGATAAAGGGAAAGTCTCTTCGCCATCTCCAAGACACCATGCGTCTTTTATCTCATCATTGTTTCTTTGCTAACATCTGTCCCAGAAGAGGGATGGAGGGAACATGGAACATGGTTCTGCTATCTCTTTGAGAAGAGGAATTGCTGTGGGCATGCTGTTCTCTCTGCACCCACATTCTTCAATTTGCTCTGCTTCGCCTTGGCTTGACTTCATCTAGAGGTTTGTATTGTAATGACAGGATACTCCCATTTTATAAGTAAATCACACACTGTTCATTGGTTAGTCTAGTAATTTATGCTGGAAACCTAGGGTGGGTACTGAGCCCTCCAGCCTGAATCACGGCCCCTCTTCTGCATAGTGGACGAGCAGGTTGCAGGGCTGCAGCCCCACCGCTGACTGAGCAAGAATGAGAGAGAAGCAGCTCTGATCACACTGGTTGGATCTATCAGGTTTGGCTGCCCATCTTCTGGGACCTCTTGACTTTTCTGTGCCCAGGAAGGTCCAGATGTCTTGAAGTTTTCTGGAGATGACCTTGATGGCGTTCCCACCACCCAGACTGAAAAAATCTTCACAGTTAGAGATATTTTCTTGAGTTGTTTTTCTTTTTTTTAATTAAATCAGCTGAAACACCCTTTGTAAACCTACACAGCTACATCTTTTTCTGACAAAATTTAAAAAGTATAACTCTCCTTTTCCTGACAAGAATTTAACAACTTTAAAACTTATTGAATTTCTCCCCTTTTTCTTCATTATTTAACTTTGTACACAGGTTTACTTCACTCTTACATAATATTTTAGACTTCTGAAAAGTACCTTAATTAAATTTCCCATTTGCCTGCTCACTTTTGTTCCTTAGTTCCCACTTTTGGGGGAGAGGGGTTCAGTTTTCAGTGGGTCTCCAGATGGTAAGCTGTCCTGGAATTTTATGACTAAAATGACTTTATTTTATATTCATTTTTGGATGATGGTTTGGCTGGGTATAAGATTCTAGATTCACCTTTGGAAGTTACTATTTCATTGTGTTGCCATAGAGAGATTTGTTGTTGGACTAGCTGTTCTTGCATGGGAGGTAATCACTCCCTTCTGGTATGTTTTACGTTTTTTTAAAACATAGATTCTTTTTTTATTTTTTAAAGATTTATTTATTTATACATACAAGCTGGGGTACAGGCCAGAGGCATGGGGCGGCTAGAGGGCTCACCAGAGACGGAGTGGGGAGCAGAACAGGCAGATCAGAAATACACTGCTGAGGGGAGCAGTGGCCGAGGCAGGAGAGGTCTGCCGCACCATGTGGGATTCTCCCTGGCTGGGCATCGAACTCTCATCGCGAGCTGCCGATAACTCCACAGCGCAGCGCTCAACCACTGCACCACCAGGGAGGCCCAAAACATAGATTCTTTATGATGAATCCAGATGTTGACTTCTGCTGCACTAAAATCTGCTTCTCTGGTCTTTAGAGTGCACTTTTAATCAGTATGTATGCCACAAGCTACCAAGTTCCATTTCATTATTTGCAAATGTTATAACACACACTTCATTGAGTTGCTGTGGAATTAAATGAGATAATGAATCTGAAATACTTTGTAAACTTTGTAACAATATGCCAGTAGCAGCTAATTTGGAATTTAGGGTTATTTGTGAGAAATAACTACTGATATTTGAGGGAGGTGCTTCAGAGAAGACAACAGATATTACTCATCAATGAATAACTTATTAATTACATGAATAATTAACTAGATTGGGAAGTAGATGTACTAATCACTGAGTCTAATCTACTGTGGCAGCTTGGGGTCTTATCTATCTACCCAAACCCCCGTGCCATGTTCTGGAAATGGGTTCTTTCCATTTCCCTTCAGATTTGAAGTTGTTTTTCCAAACCCTATCCTTGGGCCCCCTCAGTTATGATTGGAAGTCTTTTCCAGTAAATATCCTTTCATTTTCATTTGATCTGGTCCTAAGGCCTCTTAGCTCTGCCTAGTTCTCCCAGGGAACTGAACAAAAATAGAGAGAATGTGGCAGTAATTTAGGGAGAAAGAATAAAAACAGACAAATGAACTGTTCAAAGGTGTGAGCTACTCTAAAGATAAGAACACAGGATGGGAACAAAATAGATACTCCACCCCTCCTCCCCGCCCCACACACCCCTGATCTGTGTTTATAAATCAAGCTTTCACCTAACACAGCCATAACTGACTACCTAAAGGAACATATCAAATTACACAAAAGGTCAGTGAATGTAAAATACTATACTGACTGTTATGGGATCATTTTTAATCTTCTTCATCACCTAAAACATTGAAGAAAAAAATATATATATTTAAATAAAGTAGAGTAATGAGAGTTTTTTTGGACTGTACTGCTGAAGTCAGGAGATATTTTTTTATCCTAAATACTTGACACTTGCTGGAAATTCCATCCAATTACCCAAGACATTTAGGGAATGAACATCCATCCTGAATTTTTTATGGACAGCCAGCTTTAAGAGGAAGAAAAAGGATGAAACAAAATGTGAAAGTATTGGTAATGTTGTGCTGACCAAAAAGATAAAAAAAAAGAAAGAAAACGCAAGATGACTTTTTCTTTTTTACCCGTTCCTGCTGACTTCCTCGTCTCATCTTTAAGTTGTCAGTGCCAGGTCGAGTCAGATGAGCCAGACATGAGTTGTCTGATCTCAGGCTATGGAAGGCACGTAAGTAGCTGTGACCCTCACAGCTCGATGTGCCACGTCCAGGAAATGTTGATGGGATGAAAGATGTAGCTTTTTATTATTTATTTTTGAAAAGCAGTGAGAAGTAAAACATTTGGAGGAGGATCAGTCCACTTTTAAGAAATGAAAAGTCCAATTTGGTTAGGCCACAGAGTCAAAGATGACATGACCCTGATGAGAAAGTCCTGAGAAATGGAAGGGCCTGGCTGTCAGCTCAGCCACCTGGCTGCGGCTGCTGCTGCTGCTTTCAGCGCACATAAATATTTGAGCAAGGGAAATGGTCTGTTCTGCCTTCTGGGGATGGCCCTCTCTCCTCCCCGTCTAATCTCATTGGTGTGGGGTGGGGAGGGAGAAGCAGTCTGCAGCCTGGCCCTGCTGGGTGGAGAAAGCCTCTGTGGTCTGGGTGCCCACGCCTGCTCCTAGTAGGTGCCCTTCTCTTTTTCCCTCTTTACTCTCCCCTTCCTGATTCTCCCCTCCTCTTTCGCCTGCTCCTTTTGTCTCTGCCTCTCCTTCCCTGGCAAGTCGTCACTCAGGCATCTTTTTCATGCCCTTTATCTGGGTCACCCTTGACTTTTCCCTTATCTCCGACAGCTTCTCCTGGAGGCTCTGTTCTTGGTGTCAGGGATATTGAATCTGAACAGGGCAAACAAAACTCTTTTCAGAACTCTTAAGTACAATGAGTTCTAGAGGCAGTGACTCCACGCGCCCCAGCTCTAGAAATGAAATTGTGAGAGCGCCGTCTAGCCTGTTTGTTCATCTTCATGTCCCAACACCCTAGAACAGTACCTGTTACAAAGTGGCCTCCAGTACAAGGTCGTGGAGAGAAGGAAGAAAGCCTTCCTAATGTAAGACATGCTCAATTCATTCTCAAGCCCTTCCTACCAGCCATTAGCCAGGTAATTCTTCCTCCTCTTTCAGGTCTCAGGGAAAGACTGTCTCTTCTAGGAAGTCTTTCCTGACAGCAGTTAGTCCCATAACACCCTGCATACTTCATCACATGTTTTTACCCTGTACTATGTTGATGTCTGTTGTCACAGCTGACCTGCCGCCTCTCCCTACCACCATACCTATCATGCCCCACACTGAAACTTCCATGTTCTGTAGGTGTTCACTGACTAATGAGAGTCTCATGTGAATTATCTTTGAGAGCTTGCATCACCAATTCTCCTCACTTTGCTCAGATCACACCCATCCTTTTGACCCAAATTATGAAGATTTCTCTGACACAATGCCATTTTTATCTATGTAATCAACACAGGGAAAAAAAAGAATGAGGATTTTAAAAACCTATTTTTGGTGAGCGTACTGATGGGAACAAATACCTATAATACCTTTTGGGAGGGCAATTTGGCAAAGGAGATCAATGGCCTTAAAATATACATGACTTTTGACCTAGCACCTCCATTTCTAAGAATTTTTTCTATGAAGCCATTTAAAATGTGCTCAAAGAGTTTTCCAATAAGCTGTCCACCACAGCTGATCTTTATAATGTTAGGAAATTAGAAGTTCCCAGTAAACGGTTGAGTGAATACAGGGGAAAAAAAGAACAAAAAACCTATGATGAAACTTAAAAAAAAACAAAAATAATTATTGACCTGATGAGAAGTTGTTGTTACTGAATGAATAAGCATGTATAACATGGTCTTATTTATATTTTAAAATTGGAAAGTTGATATGCATAGAAAACATCTAAAGGTATAACCAAGTAATAAGTGGATTTCTCTGAGGTGCAGGATCATATGTGCTATTTTTAGCTCTTTTTTAAAACATCTGTTTTTCCACTTGATTTTTGATCAGTGAACAAGAATTATTCAAGTACCGATTTTTTTTTTAAGTTACAAAAATGTTGTCTGAATGTTCTTCATTGGCTCTAAGAGTAAGCTATTCAAAGTCAAATAGACTTGAAAAAATAAAAATTCCCACATGGAGTAAGGAACATTTTTGATCTGAGATGTGCAAGGGAGAGCCTTTATCTGCCTAAGCCTCTGTAGTCATGTGTGAGTCTAATTTCCCAGTGCTCTGAGAGACTGTGACAGAGAATCATTACCCTTGAAATGGGTTTGTGTAATATAAAAAATCAGGGTCTCCTCTCTACTTAGTGAGTGTGTTAACATTTGTAGGAGTTGCCATGCATGCTCTGAGGGAGAGTCCTGTGACATCGTGTCTGCGTTGTATTGAACTCAATCACTTGTAGAAAATGTGTAATGTAATAGGGGTATTACACGGGGTGATATTATAGAAGATTCTAATTGGTACCAAAGTAATTCTTACTAGAGTGACTATAAAACCTTCAGTGCCATTCTAACTAATCACCCCTGTGGCATTCTGAGCAAATGCAGGTTAATGGTGACGATCTTAATTTTTTTATTAATTAAATTAAGTGTATAATCTGACAGTATAAGCCCATTGTCGGCGTTCATCATGCTGATAATAAATGGCTTGAGTACTCAGCACCTTTGGCTCCACTGGCGTCCTGAACTCTCCCATCCACCATTAATAATCTGGAGATTTCCAGGTGACTCATTAGTGCCCAGAGACAACAAATAATGAAGCCGTATGCCAAAGCCCCTGTGAGCAAGTGGCAGGTAGACTCACAGGCCTTGGAGAAAAGAGGCTGCAATTACTCAGTCCTCTGCTCTCCTGCCTCTGCATCTTGGGTTCTTCATCAGTAAATGATTTCTCATAACATTTAAAGGTAGCAAGGAGAAGGAGTCAGAAAAGTGAATGTGAAAAAGATGATTAACTGATATTTAGTTGACCAAGGGGCCAGATTCTTGCTTTTGAGCTTAGCACAAGGAAATGGGCCTTCATCATCACTGTTTGCCTCACACCTGGCATGTGGTGACTTCTATAGGTCTTAAATATATTTATCATACATGATATTATTAAGCTTGCATTTCCCAAAGTGTGATCCCTGGAAGTCAAACCTGGTAGATGTATCCTAAATTAGAATCTGGGATAAATAAGTTTGAGAGACCCTGCCTTTTACCTTTCCCCTTGGAGAGTTATGATATATATCAGTATTATGGTAGCAATGATAAGACCTCTGGAAATGTTTGTAAATTGTCTAACCCCAACATTGTCTAAACAAATTGATCACAGAATTCTGTTAACACCCTACAGAGCGTGCTTCAGCAAAAAACTGCCTTGGATATTTGCTAGCATGTCTACAGACCATTGATGAGATAGAAGTAGCAATTTCCTAATTCTCCTAAAATTCTAGCATGATATAAATGATGAAAAGGATTGGGTTGTGATTAGATCCCTTAATAAAAACATATTATTACAGGCTTTAGACCCTGGATGGACCTTGGACACTATCTAAACCCTGAGCTCATTGCAGGAATTCACCACACAGCATCTATGCTGGGTATGCTGCCATTTCTGCTTGGATGCTCCCTATGGCAGAGAGCTCACTCACTCAAAACACAGTCCATTGAGTTACCAAATTTCTTCTGTTGAGTTAAAACATACTACTCCAAGGTTTTAGTCTCATCCAAGATTAACCAAGTATAACCCTTCTTCTCCTATCTGTAGATCAGTTGTTATGCTCTCAGTTAAGAACATATTAGGAATCTTCAGTTTCTATATTTCAAAATATAACCAGGATAAATAGGAAAGTGCTCCCTGAATGGCTAGTGCAAGAGAAAAAGAATTATCTTACTAGTTGAGTTATAGAAATAAAATAATAAAAATCTCTTATTTGCAACCCATTAAGTTCTGAAAACAAAGGTATTTTTCATAAGTTTAGGACAAAATCATTTGGTGACTCTCCTGGTTGGTTTGGCTTTCTGTAGTAGAGGCCCTTGGGCTGCATGGATTATAAGCAACACAGATTTCTTTCTATGATTCTGGAGTGTGGAAGCCAGAGATCAGGGTGCCAGCAGGGTTGGACTCTACTGAGAGCTGTTTTCCAGCTTGCAGACAGCCAACTTTCTCCTTGTATCTTCACATGATGGAGAGTGACAGAACCTTTTGGGGTCTCTTTTATAACACTGTGAATCCCATTCATAAAGACTCTGCTATCATGCCTCAATTGCCTCCCCAAAGTCCCACCTTTCTTACATTGGTTGTTAGGATTTCAGCCTATGAATTTGGGGAGCATTGCAAACTTTCAGTCATTTGCAATGACAAAACTTAACCTGCACTGATGTGAAGCTGTTTACAGTCTTTATTCTATTTAGTATGCATGCCTACATTTAATTAAATAAATATATCGTAATATGTGATTACAGAAATAGTAATGTGTTTCCTCAGATACTACTGAGAGTTTGACACAACATACTGTGTCTATGAACTGTATTACCTTTTTAAAAATTATACAATCTGAATTCTGATGCACACATGGCCCCAAGGATTTAGGACAAAGAGGTATGACAGCATCCTTTTCTTGGCACCTACTGTGTGCTCAGCCTTGTTCACCTGTGTTAATTTTTTAGTACTCATGATTCTGTGAAGTAAAGTACAATTCATTCTCCATTTTACCCATGAGGAAAGTTACCTAGTTTTGTAGACATTTTTCTTTTCTTATTGCTTATTTGATATTTGCAAAGGACATCAGCTCTCCTATTATGCACTAACTGACAACAAAAAATATTAAGTCATAGGTTCTCATTTGGGGACATCAGTCCACAGCAGAAGAAACTTTGCCTAAAAGAGGAGAATGTGAAGCCCAATAATATAAAAAGAGCCCTCCCAGGCCTCCAGAAAGGTAGTTAATGGATTTGCAGTGTTCACAGATTTCCAGCTGCTCTTTCCCCACCTAACCAAAGCCTTTGGTGCTCCTGGGAAAGCTATAGATGCCCTTGGTAGAAAAAAGTATTATTCTGCCTGTTAAACTGAACAAAGTGAAGACCTGGACCTAGCTTCTGGGATTAATTTCTTAACTGCCTACTATACTCTCCCCCTGCCATGGCCATTAGGATGAGATTCAAAGATTATCAGCCTTCCCAAAATCTACCCCATTTGTTCTTTCCTGTGCTTGAAATTTCCATATGAGCATCTGTCTTTGTCAGGGTACTGAAAGCAACTACTGGAATATAACGTTACATATAATATATAAGGGTCCACCTATTAAGGGTCCAGCTATGGTAAAGGAGCTAACTGGTCATCTAGCCAATCCCAGAAGGAGCCAGATTTAGAACAGACCAGGTTTGATGGGGAATGAAAGAAGAGAAATCTGGGGAAGACTGAAGTAGGAGAGGCCCCCAATAATTTCATTGAACACAGCTGAAGGAGACACTAAAAGGGAAAGAGAGGCCGAAGAATAGGAGCGTTGGATCCCCAAAGTTCTGCCTTACCAGCATCAGCTCTTTCCAGAAGGGTGTGCCTGTGCCTCTAGACCCTCCTCAAATAATTAAATCATAACATATTAGACCATTCACCATGTAATTGGTGTCCAGCAGCTAGAATGGGGGCTTGAGTTTTAGAACCAGGGTAGCAAAGCAGATAACAGCATGTATTAAGAACTCAAGCTCAACTGACACCAGTGTCTTCTTTGCTGTCAGTGTTCTAGTCATACTCTTGCACGTGTTGTAACCTGAGCTAGGAAAGTCAACTCTAACTTCTCCATTTCTTCTCCCACTCTTTACTAAGGGAACTCAGATTCAGCCCTGTGCTCAATCTAAATGTCACTTCCCAGAGATGAATTCCCTATCCACACCTATCCCTCTACTCTAAGAAATTCTATTTATTCCACTGATCTCTGTTGGTTGGTTTTTTCTTTCTTTTCCTTCAGAGCACTCACCACAACGTTTAAGTATAATTTGTTTCTTTATTTCTTTATTAGTTTAATGTCTGCACATCCTCTGAACTATAAATTCCATACATACCCACTAAAAGCAGGGTTTAAAATTTATTTATTTATATGTATTTTACATCATTGTTCATTTTTGTACAATGCTTGCTTTCTTCTCTCAGGTGTAGTTCCTGTAAAACTGCCACCACCAATTCACCCATGTGTCATCGCTATAGTCCCTTATGCTAAAAGCGGGTTTTTTGAAAAAAATCTGTTCAATGAATCATTGTCAGGCACTGTGCTCTCTCTCTCAAACATGGTCGCCCTCTAATCTTCATTATAACCCTCTGAATTAGTTTTTACAGATGAAATTAAGGAAACTTACTAGTCCAAGGGGCCTGGAATTGTGCGGTGCACATCCTGCATAACTGTATACAGCAATCCTACTCAGAAACACCTTGTTCTAAGCCATTTAGGAATATTATCTCTAAGAGAAAAGTATTTCTCTGTTCCTTTTTCTACCTTTGTGACAACCATAGCTGGAGGGGTTAATAATGAACAGAAAGTCTGATTAGTCTCACTCATCAAATCAGTCCTGGAACTGAATGATGCCCTGCAAACCACAGGAAAAGACTCTTCTGTTTATATTTCATGTTAATAAGTAATGGATTGGTTAATCAATTAGTTCCTGGAGGATTTATCCTGTCCTCTTTGTCCCCTTCATATGTCCTGGTCTGGGTCACTGCACCTGCCCTCACGTGTGCGTTGTATGAATGTGAAAGACTCCAAATGAAGGACCATTTGGAAAACTGTAAGTGATCAATGCTTTTTAATGCCCTGAAATGCTATAAGGAAGCTGCTCATTTTATACTGATTGAGAAAAGTTTTCTTAAAGTACTGATTGAACATTGATTGAAAATGCCTGGTTGTACAAAGATGGGTATGCCTTCAAGGAGCTCTCAATCAAGTGAGACAAGAGAAAAGACAAAGATGACCTCTTAGAAGAGGTGAGTCATGGGGAAAAGAGGGATTAAGAGGAGAGGCCATGGGAAGTATACTGGTCAGATGGTGAAGCTTGTGTGAAGGCCTTTGTGGTTTCAGAGATGCAGTAAAAGCTCAGTGCCAAGTTAGAGAACAAATATTTGGTGCTCCCTCTTACCTGACTGCTTATAGAAAATCCTCCATGTTGCTGTATTTTATAAGATACTGCAATGGCACTTCATAGTGAGAATTTCTACCTGAGATCTGGACTGACTTCCTCTTCTTGTTTGCTTTGGTTCTATAGCCCTCAACCCTAACCATGACCAACTCACAAGGAACCAACTCCTTTGCAAGATGGAGCCGGAGGGAGGGAAGGGAAAGGGCACAAAATGGAATAGAAAAGAACACAAGGGACCATGGAGATGGATCACGGGTGAATTGGTGGTGGGCTACCCAAGGGGAATGCAAAATGTAAAAGACATAAATAACAATAAAAATATATATTATAAATTAAAAAAAAAAAGATGAAGTCAGAGGTCAGGTTTTAAGAAAAGTCATATATTCCTTTCCCATTAAATTTTAAAATGTCTTTTACATTTTAGCACTGTAAATACCAGTTGGGTTAGCGAAAGGCCTCAGGGCTGATGTCAGTAGTTCATAGACCTGGCTGCTCATTGGAATCACTTGTGGGGCTTTTTAAAAACACATGCCCAATCTGCTAAAAGCAAACTTATGTGTACACTAAACTCATCAACTTCACTTCTTGGGAAATACACAACAAAAATGCAAAAATAAAATATGTAAGAATTTCATGCAAGCACTGTGGCAGCAGTGGTTCCTTATGGAACCACTACAAATAGTAGTGACAGATGGATATATTGTGACATATTCATAGAGTGGAGTGGTATACAGAACTGAAAAGGAATAAACTCAAACTACACACAACATCATGAATGAATCTCATAAACACAAAATAGAACAAGATAAGCCAGATGCAAAAGAATATATACTATATCATCCCATGTTGGTTTTATTTTTTAAAAACCCCAAGAATAATTAATCTATGTGTTAGAATTCAGGATCTTGGCTACCCTTGGAATGGTGGTGACTAGAAGGGAGCACAAGGGAACTTTTGGGACTTGCTGAATACATGTATGTGTTCACTTCATGAAAAGTCATCAAACTGTATTTATATTTTATATTCTTTTCTGTATGACATTATATTTCAATAAGATTTTTCGAGAGATACATCCAGCTAAATCTCATCCTCCTATATTCTGATTCAGTAGATCTGGGATAAGGTCCAATTATCTGTATTTTTTAATTCACCAACTATAATTCTAAAGTACATCCAAATTCAGGAATCCCTGACCAGAATCATCACTGGTCTAGGTTGTCCAACGTTAATCTCTTTGTTTGCATATTGCAAAAGCTTACTCACTGTATATTTTCATTTCTCTCTCCAAGTAGGAGTAAAATAGCCACTGCAATAATGTGCAGTGTTGCCAGGCCATCGAAATGAGTGGTGATTAAAAGATATTCCTTGCAATTCTCACTGTCAGTATTTCTTTAGCAGAATTATTTGTACTCTGGGGTATCAATAATCCTTAACAGAATTCATTTATTCAATTAGCCATCAAGAGTTTATTAAACACCTATAATAATAAAAGCTAGCAATGGCTAACTCCTGTTAATCACTGCCCTGGGCTGGGCATGATTCTATGTCCTTTGCATATGTTCTGCTATCTAGCCACAGTGGTAAAAATAGTAAAGGAGTTAAATGTACAGATTTGGGAGCCAGGCTGCTGGTATTAAACCTTTAGCTTTGCATTTTACTTAATTGTGTGACTTTGTGAAAGTTATTTTGTCTCTCTTTTCCTCAGTTTCCTCATCTCTTAATTGGGATACTAATAATATTGATTCTTGGAATTGGGGTGAGGAATGAAAAATATTTGACACCGCTAAATGCTACTTACTATATGTAGTAAATTCCACATAAGTATTAGCTATTGTTACAATAATAATGCTAATCTCATAAATTGAGGAAAACATGCTTAGAAGGGTTACATGACTTGTCCAAGGTCACACAGATAAAAAAAAAATAGCAAAATCAAGATTCCAAGCCAGGTAACCTGACCTCAGTACTTAGATACTTTGCTCTCACAGTCGTGTTTCAGTGGACACAGGAATAAAATCTCTGCAAGAGAAGATTCTACTAAAGAGATCTTTCTAGAGTCTTGAAAGTAGGAATATTTCATGAACCAACTGGTAGTGACAAGACCTGCCCCCTGCAGAGAGAAGGGGAGCGCTTCCCAATCAAACTTCATTTTCCAAGGTAGAATGAATTTGGGTAACCTTTCTCTCTCACTGAAGTTAAAAATACCTTTAAAAAATGAGTTTGTCATGTCTTGTTGCATAACACTGAGCAGTATTTATAGAAGGTGGAAATGAATATGAAAACTTGTACTTTGATTCATGGCATATTAGAAGTGGTACTTCCATTAATAACTGACTTGAATTTTTCCTCCCAAATTATTGGAATGCTTATTAAACTTTAAAGGTATTTTTCTGACTGGAGGTGGGAAATGGAAAAGTAGAAACAGGGAGAAGCATATTCTGAAAGACATTAATAATCAAGTACTGATAAAGCAGTTGCATATATTTTAAGTTTCAGTCTGAGAGCTGCCTTCACCTCATTGCCAGCATGGGGTATTGAATGCTGTTAATTTAGAAAGGTAAAGATTATATTTTTCTTGTGTAAATGTTAAAAGACTTCATTGAAACAGTATCTCGGTGAAGATTTAGGTACTAACATTGACTTAGGTATAGGTAAGATTTGTATTATGTTGATTCAAAAATAATTAACTTGGTAAACCCATACAAATACAAAGCACCACTGTCATTCTGTTGGTGTCTAAAGGATGACTGCATCACCATGAAATGTTTTTCCAAGTTTTGCCAAGTATTAAGGTGACTGATTTTATTTCTTTTATTAGATACTTAAGTTTCCCTTTCTTTTTAATATATTGCCTTAAAAAAAAAAAAAAAAGCTTTTACAGGCCTCCTGCTGCCTGAAAGGCTTCTTGTTCAGCACAGAGAAGATTTCTTGCTGATCAGATTTCCCCCATTCTTCTCTTTAAGCAAACACTGAAGGCTTTCAGCAGCTGCCTGAGATATCACTTTAAAACCCTTAAGGCAGTTTGAAAGGCCTCCAAAAAAGCATGACATTCAATCAAAGTTCTGTAAGGAAAGTTTTAATGAATAAACTTAGTAAATTAGAAAGCACTGCAGCAGGGTGATTAACTCTCATTTGTGCATTAGTGTTGAAATTAATTAAAATGTTTAAGCCATAGGAGGCTGGCTACCTCGTCAGGACCTGGCTCTGCCCTCAGAGTCAGTCTGGATCCAGGAGTGATTCATCTTACACAGATGAGAGGGGGATAAAAAGAAAAGAACAGCCAGGACAAATGTGTTTTCAGTGGTGCTTAACAGCAGGGAGACCATTGAGACTTCAGAGCAGTGCTACTGGAGTGTGACATCATAATACGGTATGTACATGGGGAGTAGAGTGAGAAGGACTTTACACACACATCCCTCCCTCTCTCTTTTGGATTGGATGCTGTGTACAGTAATTTCTCTGCCAGGCAGAATGCTGTAGCCTGCTCTCTTCAAGTCCCCAAGATCTCAGATTAACTGTTTCCCTCACTCTTTGAACCTGCTTTGCCACCATTAATGTTCATCCCTGGGAATCCCCCACAGCCCAGTAGCATGAAAGGTGGGCTCAGTGCCCTAATGGATTTCCCTAAGATCAACTCCATAGAATGTCTGAAAATATAATTGCCTCCAACAGACTCTCAGACACACCACAATGGATTTATTGTTAAATTCCCTTGACAATGTGCAGAGCGGAAATCATCTTTTCAAGAAACCCAAAATATTCCATTCCCATTAGCTTGTTAAATATCTCCTAAGCTCAATTTCTTTCCAGAACTATGGGTCTGTGGATCTTCTTATAGAAACCCATTACCATGTAGCTGTTTAACAAATCCCTGCCTGCTTAAAATTATAAATGACAGTCTATTTCATAAAGAGAAAAGTCCTCATTGACAGGAAAACAATCTCAGTTGGTTCTCCCTGGATAACAAATGGGCTTGTGTCAGGTCCTGCACCATAGCTGTTTCCAAAATAGTCGAGCGATGGATTGCCATTTCTAGTGCCGAGGTCCAAATTAAGGGGGTTGCAGAAATTAGTGACTTCCTGCAAGTCTGAATTATTTCCTCCTGGTGAAAATTACCATGATTTGCTATGGATCTACATTCATAACTTTAAAAACTGTCTGTCTCCCTTATTTCTTTGCTCTAAAGATTTCTTGTCAGCCACAATGTCAGAGGTCACTGTCAGAGCGTCCCTTTGGTGCCCATTAACTATAACCAGCAAACTTGTTCACTATTGATCCGCTATGTCTAAGTATCTATTATGGTGGATATAAAAGGTGGCTTCACATCTTTCTAAACAGATAATTCATAAAGGCCAAGGGGTCATGGCTTGTGATATATAATTCTTTCCATGTAACTGTGACTAAATAGAAAGAGAAAAAGAGGAAGAGAAAACATGTGAAGGGTCATGAGTCTCAGACTAGAGAGGTAGAAAGTTGTGTGTCAATTGGACACATTAACATCCATATTAATGATAACAGGCATTAATAATATTTGCACATGACCTTATTATCGATTCATTCTATGCAGAAGCAGAGGCTCCTAGAGTGTATGAAGACAGAGTTCATTTTTTAACCACCAAAGATCAGTGTAGGTTGAACTCTAAAATGGGAGTCAACTAAAGACAGTAAAATATGTTCTGGCAGCAATATATTGGGTCCTACATTTTGCAGGTAATGGGGGCCAAACAAGGACTTGGGGACCAAAAGCCTGAAATACAAAGTACTCAGGATCTGCTGAGCTGCCATGGGCTCAGCCCATCCCCATGCTCCTTTGGGATTGTTTGATTTCTCATGTTCTGTAACCTGTGCTGGTTGATATTGAACATTCAGCAATACACTGCAGAGGCCATTGAGGATGTTCCCCACGTTCCCATCCGAAAGTAAAGCGTCTCATTAAGAGAACAATAAGGATCTAATGAGGGAGCCTTGCTCACATGTTAGCTGACATTGGGCTCATTTAATGCTGTTTATGGTCTTCTACCCACTGGAGAAGCAAAGATGGTGCGCTTTCTCAAGACGACGGTTTGGAGGAAAGTAAATTGAGATGAATCATGGTGAGATGAGATAGTTAAAATGTCATGCTCCATAAGTTTGAATGCATCCTTCAAGTTCTGAACAGTAAAATGCAACTGAACACTGAAACAAGGGAAACAAAGAAAAAGCAGATAACTAACAACACAAATCTACAAATCTTTGACAAGGATGCTTTATGGGGGGAGACCAAACAGTACCTTTTCAGAGCCATGTTTGAGCACACACCAGAACAGGCAGACACACACAAGTCACGCTCCCTCCTGACTTTCCTTTCCTTTTACTGTCTTATCTATTATGATGGAGAGGACGACACACCAAAATTGCAGAGTTTCAGAGATAAACAAACCACTAACTTTATTTCTGTTCTTAAATGTTAGCTGAGGAATTCCCTAAACTGACTAGGCAAATTACAAATTGTCCCCAGTAAATATGGGAGCTAGTGATGATGTGTTTTGAGAATCAGAATAGGCCCTTTTAGCTGAAGGAGAGAGTTGAAGACAGGCTTGGGGGTGAGCATGGGCGGATGTGGGAGCCGTGGAATTGCTTTGCCGATTTCTCCTACAGAGCCCCATTCATTTCAAGTATCTACTAACTCTATAACTCTTTAAGTTAAAACGTCCTAAGAGAAACCCAAGAATGACCTATTTCCTGGAAGCGACCAATCTAAGTTAATAGTCTGACCCTGGGAATAGCTTTTCTTCTTTATGTGAAACCCCAGATACTGAGTCAACCAAGGTCTTGAGGGAATTTCCCTTCGGTATCTGTAGTTCTTAACCTTTTTTGTGGATCAAAAACCCTTTTGAGAATGTAACAAAAACTGTGATTTTTCTCTTGGAAAAAATGTCCATACCCACAAATTTTTGCATGTATTTTAGTAGCGTTGCTGAGGTTAGGGCCTATATTCTAACTAGGGTTTTTATTTTTTTTAATTAGATGAACATTGGTGGAATCTGCCCGTCCTTCTTCAATACCATAAAGAAAATTATGAAGGTCAGAGATGAGCCAGTAACAGTAACCTCTAGATGCCAAATAATACTTTCCTTAATAGTAATAATTTCTAAGTGTCATGTTAGTGGTCTCTGTGGATGTCTCTATTCTTCATAGTAATTTTTATTTTTATTTAATGTTTAGAGATGTTGTAAAAAGTGACTACTCTTTCAAAATGTGACCTCTGTGAGGTTTAAAACCTACTGAATCAGATGAGATATGAAAGTGTTCAATATAATGTATGACTTAAAGCTATGTTTTTAAAACTTTAATAGGAAATGTCTGACTCTTAGATCACTGTTTCTAAAGTCTGGCAGACAGAAACATGTCTTTTAAAAAGGTCTAATTTATATACCAAATAGAGATCCAGCAGGTAGAAGAAATGCCTTTCTGGTTAGCTCGTGCAAACCAGAACCTCAAGTCCAGTAATAGTTTAACAGTTACAACTCATCCCATTTCTTTTTTTCAAAGATTTTTCAGATATTGTGGTAAACATTATAATACCAGGATAAACAAAGCATGGTCTTTGTCCTCAGGAGGCTGATAGTCTCATAGGAGGACACGTGTGTACACCCAAGTGCCCACCACAGCATCCTTTCCTTTCTTCCTCCCTCCTGACAGAACTCCATTTTATTCAGACACCCACTCCTCCTCTACGTCAGGTATGTGATTTGGGGGGAACTGGTACATCCTGTGCTAAACCAATCGAGGGAATCCTACATATACCCTTGGCTGTGATTGGTTCAGGTACCCTGCTCTCAGCCGGTTATTGTTCCCTATTCCCTAGGTGATGGCGATTGGTCCAAGGATGGATCTGGTGAGCTAAGTTGGCCTCCTCAAACTAAAGGAAAGGACAACTAGGACACTCTTTCCTTCTAGGTGTGTTGCCCCAGTTGCTGTTAGCAACCTTATTGCCGCCACTGGGGAAGTGAGCCTGAGGACAAAGCTGAGACAGATTTGAGAAAATTACAGAGAACCAAAGTAGAAACCTCGATTGAACTACCTTATGAAATTCATTAGAAACTCTAAATGGCCTTCGTGGTTACTTTTGCTTTTTATTTATTCTTACTAGAATGGGGATTTATGCTATATATATATATATATATATATATATATATATATATATATAGCCTCCACACTTCCTGACCGCCACCCATATCATTTCACCCTGATAGCCCCCCTGCTAGGCTATGGGAGTCTTCAGAGGAGCCCTGAGGATGGACATAATCATTCTGGTGGGAACTTTTTAGGGGAGAGGATGCTTGAGGTAGGTTTTGATGATTGATAGGAATTAGCTCCTAGTTAGAAAGATATAGAAGGCAAGGGGATTCTAAAGAGAACAAGTGACTAGAGGTGTGATGCCTTCAAGGGTATGGGGAGAGTTGTATGACTAGAGTAAAAAGAGCAATGGTGGAGGGGGCTATGCAGATAAGGAGGTAGGCAGAGCCAGATCATGAAGTGTCTTGCACTCCATGTACATGTGGATTTTCTACTGAAGGTAGTTGGGTGCCATTGAAGGATGTTAAGCTCTGAGTGCCATGGATTGACTTTGCATTTTAGACATGTCATTGGTGGCCAGGGTGGAAGTTGCCTTGGAGAGGACAGTTCTGGGAACAGGGAGATCAGTTCAAGTATCTCTATCTTATTTCTTAGGCATTCTTGGGTGTTCCCTTGTCAATGATATTGGAAAGGTATCTGTGAAGATTGGTACAGAACAGTCATTGTTGATCAAAATCTATAAGAAGGTCCAGATCAGCGAACATTTGCTGAATGCTCATAACTCTACCCTGTACAATGTCATGGAAAGAGCCCCTCACTTGCTGTGCTTAAGCTAGTTGCTTAACCTCTCTAAGATTCATTTCCGTTTCTATAAAATAAGGATCCTATTATCTATTTTGTAGGATTTAGGTGAGTCAAATAACACATAAGCATTTAGCACAGAGTCCGCAAGATCAGAGACTGATTAATGATTCATTAACTGATTGAGTGACTAGATGACATGAATGGTTTTCCCTGCTTAGACATAATATGTGATTCTAGATTTGAAAATAGCAAGTCCCATACTTTGGGAGATGTTGCCACCAGATGAACAAGTTATTCCTATTTCTTTCTGAGATGAGTTTAATTCTTTTGGAATTTCTTCAAGTGAGGACAGACTTGCCCACAGGAATTGCAGAACATCTCTCAGTCTTTAATTAAAACAACATGCTTTGGAGTCTTGCAGATATGTAACTCTCCCTTCCTAGGGCTCAAAGGGAAGGGACCATGTAAATTGCTTTGGAATGAGTTGATTTGGGGTTTTTCCATATGATATCCTCAACAAGCTTCAGAGACTAGGTTTTGGCCTGAATGCAAAGGGTACACTGTTTTGTACAACCTATAGGCAGGGCAACCAGGAAAGGCGATTTGTGTTCCTTTCCTTGAGCCCAATTTTGGGTCCCCCAGGTTGGCTGTGCCTATTCAGGATGGGAGGGCAGAATAAAAGTCTGGGGTAGGACAATGGGGAACCAGTACCAAACTGCAGATAGTTTTACTTCACAAGAAAACTTGGCTAGTACAAAGTGCAGTGATTGAGAGTCTTGCCATCAGAGTCATCAGGGTTTGAGTTCTAATTTTGCTCACTATTATCTGTGTGACCTTGGGCAAGAGACCTAATCTCTCTGTGCTGTAATTTTTTTTAATTTTTAAAAATGGGACATGCTTTCCCCAGTCCTCTAAGTCAGAGCATGCTTATTTCTTGAATTGTTATGAGGATGAAATAAAGTCTATATGAAAGACATAGGTGCCACATAACGTATAACATATGGTTAATACATATAACCTATTATTATTATCTATAATGACTATCTGTAATTTTGGGTCCATATATCAAAGGGTTACTCTTTTATTAGCACCCTGATTTCCTTTTGGGGAATTATCTTTCCTGGTTAGGTGTAGTCTTGGTGCCCTCTAGTGTGCTGACTGTCCACGTTGAGAAGTCCCTAGAGGCGCTGCCCACAGATCTTTTTTCATCACCCAGTAAAGACTTGAGGTGAGCATGTGACTGGGACTCAATCAGAATCTCTCTTTTTGGACTTTGAATCAGGTGCAGAGCAAGGGTAGAAAAAAAGTTGGGTACCTGAAGAAAACAGCCTTCCCTACTCCCTTTTGGTACCCCATATCCTTCCTAGAAAATATTTTGCTTGAGTAACAAGAGTGCATTTCTGTTGCTTGCAACCAAAAAAGTGAAACACTATTACTTTCTGCTTTAGGAATCAAGTATTTCTCTTCACAGCTTGTTTTACCCCAGTGTGCACCCCCACAGAATTTTCCCCAAACACACCTTAAATTTTCATAGCGCCATGTATGTCTTCAAGATGTTCTTTTTCCTTAGATGCCCATATTTAACCCACATCCTCTAACAGGCAAATTCTAATTCATTCTTCAAACCCTGGCTCAAATGTTACTTGCTTTAAGAAGTCTTTAAGACTTCCCTCACTCAGCAGTACAAATATATTTAAACTCCTCCACCTTTTCTATTCAATAAATGCAACTGCATTTACTGAATTTGCCATGTAGTATTATGATTGGGTTATTTGTTGCCATCATATGGTGTGCTCCTGAGTACAGGAGTCAAGTCCTGGTTTTATTCATCTTTGTGTCTTTAGTACCTACTCAACCTACATGCTTGAGCAAGAGCACAAAGCATGTTTTGCTGACATTTCTTAGAAAAGTATAAATTGCATGATTTTATGGACAGCATTTATATTGGGGGCATGTCTGGACATTTTTACAATAGCAGGCCAGTTCCACAGGCTACGCAGTTCTTTCAGTAGCGGTGAACAAATCTATCTTCATCTCAGTTATCAAAATTGATAATCTGAATTGAATCAAAAATTTGTAAATCCTTGTCTCAGCCTCTACTTTGAGAGTTATACCAGCAATAATAATAGAAACTAAGATTTATATGTGCAATACCCAATAAATGTTAGCTTATTTGAACCTCATAGTATCCCTCTGAACTAAATGATGCTATTTTCCCCTATTTCATGGATGGAGAAACTGAGGCATGGTGAGGTCAAATCACCTGTCCACAGTTATATGGCTAGCAAGTGAGAAAGCTGAATTTCCTACCTAACCTGTGTTCTGCTTTGTGGCACAGCCTCCTCTGGAGACTGAGGAATAAGCAGACTCAGCTCATTCCACTGAGGCTCAGCCTATTTCATAACTGGGGTTGGAAGCTATGTGGTGGCTGCCAACTGAGATCTGACCACCTGTAAGAAACATTGACAGTGAGTGCACATTGCTGCCACAAAGGAGTGGAATTTTTAGCTAAGCTACATTAGGGTAGTGATGAAGAGGGAGGGGAATCCTTCTATGATATTTGAAAAGACTGAGATATCTAGAGCCATAATGACATAATACCTTGTGCCATTAGTAGTCACATTATTAGCCTTGGCTAAATGTACTAACCTGGTTTGGTAGTAGTAGAGGGTAAAGGATGAACGGTTAGGATTTTAAGTCATTGAGTCCTGACTGTGAGACCTAGCTCTGCTCTCCGCTACCAAGTATGTGACCTAACTTTAAGTACTTAACCAGTTTCCTCATCTGTAAAATGGGGAATGGTAAAAGCCTCTATGTCATAAAATAATTATGAAAGTTCAGTGAGATTATTATATGGAATTTAGTTGGTTTACCTGCCACCTATTATGTGGTTAATCAGGTAAATTTTAGTACAAAATTCCTGCTAGTTATGGGAGATTTTGTGAGCTGTGGCATTTAGGTCTTCTGGAAGCAAAAGAAAAGGAAAGAGTAGAGATGAGAAGAATTTCCCATCCTCTTTGCCAGGGGCAGCACAGTCCTTTAGAATTGAAACCACTGCCTCAAGTCCTGCAGACCATAGTTTTCCACAGGATTCCACTGGGTATGAGTACAAGATAGGGTTTGTGGTTTCCACCTCCAGTTGTCAGGGCTGATGGTTCTATAGGATTATTCTGTATGAACAAATCCAATGTCCTTTTACTGCTCATTTCCCTCTTTGAATTTCCAATGGAAAAAAACCAACAACCCTTCAAAGATGAGTTTGGTCAGAAAAGCTTATTTTATTACTGGTACCTTTTTCCAAAGAGCTAATGATATTTCTCATAAATCCTGAGCATTCTATGGGCTGTGACAGCCTGTGCTTGACTGAAGTTAGCAATAAGGAAGAGAAGTTTGGGCATGATTTGCCTAGAGTCCATCTGAGCATATATGCCCTGAATTCTAGGACTTGGAGGAGAAAGGATTCTAACCCACCAGTACATTTAAGCTTCTCCTTTGCAGATTCTAGATTCAGAAACTTAAGTCCTTCAAGTGTGTGTTAAGGAATCCTCACATCATCATGAAACTCTCCATTAGCTGCAAACAAATAAAATCTTCTTGTATAAAATAAGGTATAGATTCTCTTAATATACCTGTTTTAGATTTTAATAAGTACAGTTTATATAGCCCCCAAATTAGACCCCTTTTCTGGAGAATTTGGGGTTGAAAATTGGAGTGGAAGTGAGAGTAAACTTGAACTTCAGCAATCTCAAGTAACTTAATAATGTTATTAGTCAGCATTCTCCATGTGGGATTTGATAGGATGAAAAGAAATCTTTTGCCACCCTCTCTCTATTCAATTAGTGCTGAATGTTGGGACATGTACACGATGCACTAAAATAATGTTCTCAAAAGGCCAAGTCCACAGTTCTTAGGGCTCTCTTGGGACTGTGGGTAGGTGTTTTCACTTCACAGCTGGCACAAGTGTGAATTCCCACCCTGGGATATGAACAATTTGTAATGTAACAATTAAGGAAAATATTGACTTAAGTATGCACTCAGTAGAGGACTGGTAACCCAGGAGATCAGCTGAGGGAACAGCCATGCCAGGTATATCATCTCGAGGGATTCTAAAACAATTCAAATGACAAAAGGGCGCTTGGTATCTTGAGAAGTAACTCCATCTCCCTTTATGTTACTCAAAGATGAAGTTAAAAGTGGCACTTCTCCTCCACTCAGCTTGAGCTACACTGAAGGGGTGAGACATATAAAATGCAATTTCTAAAATGCAAAGACTCACAGTGTCTGCCAGTTGCACAATTCTGCAATTATAATTAAGAAAACATTCTGCTGGTCCTTCTCCTGAGGGTGCAAGGGATTCAGGGCCATCACAAAGCTGCATTTTGCATAGCCTGCATGATTTCAACACTCCCCACCAGCCACCCCCCACCAACCGAAAAAAACCCATCAGCTTATGTCTCAACCCCTCATCTCAGTTCTCATACACTTTCATCTTGTTTCCAGGATCCACTAAAGTAAATAAGATGTCCACCCAGATAATGGAAACCCCACCAGCTCTCAGTTAGTGCCTTTTCATGCCAATTAAACACATTTTATACAGTCATCGTAGATGCATCAATGACTGCTTTCAGAGACGCCAATAGGGCTCGGCAGACACCAGCCAAGCAAATGAAATGTATTTCATGTGAGTTTTCTTTCTGTCTTATTCTAACCACTTGGCAATGGTCTCAATTGAAAACATTGATTCTGAAAGATATATATGGGTATATATAAACTGATTAACCAGCTTATTTGCTGCTGATTACTTTACTAATAAAGATCTCAGAGTGCTTAATTTAAATTAATACTTCCTTCATTAATGAAAATCCAGCTTAGAACATTAAAAAAAATCTTGACAGATGCATTTATTGCACAAACATACATTTATCTATGCCAAGCCAATTGAACATAGAATCATATTTGCCTAGGATTATAATTGATAATGATTCTACAGTTATTACTTCATTTAGGTGAGTATTGTTCACCCAAGCTACTCAGATGGCCTGATGATGTTTTCACCTTTTGGTGGCTTTGAGGAGTCTGTGGGACCTACGTGGAAGTATGCAAGGTAAACACAGGACTTTTGGTCACTGCTGAGAGAAGGTGCAAGATTTTCTAGCTTTCCCTCCCCCAACCCTCCAGCCTCCTCTATTTAAAAAAAAAAAAAAAAAAAAAAGAGGGCTGGCTGACTTTCTAGTGTAGTAAAAATGGGAGAGGGGACAAAAGGTGTCCAAATGAGAAGACCCAGGGATTAAACAAAATTTGGTTATTGATTAACCAAGTGGCTTGTTCACCGGATGTCTGTGACAGCCAAAGACCAGGGACTCCTGCCCCTGGAGTTTATGGGCCAATCTCTCCTAAGATGTGTGAGCTTGTGCTATCTCGCTATCTCGGGTGGACTCCAGGGCAGCTGGCCAGCCCAGAGTGACAGCGACTAGGTGTCTGGAAACCCCACTGAGTGTGAAATGAAGGAGGCACTCTGTGAGCCCCGGGGTTCCAGAAGCCAGCTTCTCCCAGCTCTTAAAGAGGGGATATATATCCTGCCTTTAAGACAAGACTACAATTGCAAATCTGAGAATATAAATTACACTTTCATCTTTCTTTGGTTTT
>PVIJ01007325.1:0-17500 GCA_004024925.1 Scalopus aquaticus | reverse complement strand
GGAAGGAACTAAAGTACAGAGGCGTTCAGTAACTGGTCCAAGGTTGCACAGCTAGTCAGGATAGGGCCAGGAGCCCTATCGAAAGCCCCTGGCAGTAAGTAGGCTCAAAAGTCAGTGCTCTGGTGGGCACTGCCCATCAGGACTAGAAGGTAGGGGGTCCTGGATGCCCACCCCTAGCCACCAGGTCTCTCCTCCTACCTTTAGCAGTCTTGCTTCTTCATTAATTAGTGCCAGCCCAGTTCTCAGAGAGATCCTTGGTCCCTCCTCAAAGTTTTCTGCAGGCACCTTGTTTAGTTGTCTGTGCTCTGACTTGGCCTAATTCCCAGCTTTCCTCCTCCCTTACTAGCTATTGATATCCCACTTCCCCCTCCCCTTTATCTGATGCATTGTCCATGCTGGATTTGAGACTTCTCCATTTCCTCCAAAAGACAGAGTACTCAAGATCAGTCACCTTGATTTCTTTACAACAGTTTGTTCAATGTCAGACCCCGAGGGCTGTTCATTATCTTTACTCTTCACCAAAACTTAACAAGGGTGGTATCAACTTATTTTACAGATGGGTGTGATGAAGTCTCCTGGGGGGGTGGTGAGTGCTGGAATCTGTTCAGAGACAGTGAACCCAGCTTGAAGATCTAATCCGTGTCCCCTGTTCTGCGTAGTAGGCCCCATTTCCACTTTCATTTGCAGTAGAAATTGAGGCAGCCAAAGCTTGGGGTAGGGGGGTGGTAGGAGAAGCCTCGATGCACCCCAGTAAAACTCAGTGAGGGAGCACTGAGGGAATATCTGTCTCCTGGGCCCTCTGTCAACCACAAGGGCGAAGACCTAGGACAGCAAGAGATCAGAGCTGAACTCTGATATTAAAAAGGCGGCAGGAAGAACAGAGTGATCAGTCTAAGCCTGTATATTAAATGTATTTTCCCTTTCAAAAAAAAAAAACTGCAGAAGTTATGCTTCTACATAAAGGCAGCCTGTGTTTCATAGCTATTCTAATTTATGGGCCGTACATTCCTGTGATTGTCTTGAACTGAATAGCCAAGTAAATAATCATCGAGAGCCACAGGTAAATCACTTGGAGGTGAACCGAGCCTGTCCAGGGCCTCCAGAAATGGCACTAACATTATTTCCTAATTTTGCAGATTTCTTCATCTGAGCCCAGAAAACACCTTCCCTTGTTGGCTTTGAGGTTTGATACTTTTTTCCACTCACATCCTGAAGAGACAGTGGCAAGGTGAAACGTGAGAAGTGTTTAAAGCATTCTCAAAGATTCCCCCTCTAATTTCCCATCTCAATTCTAAGGAACAAATGCCATTCACTTCATTTCCACAAGTATTTATCCTGCTACCTAGCGACCTGGAAACAGGAGGTGGTGGCAGGAGCCCTGGGGGTGGGGCGGGATGGGGGAGGTACACGGACCACACTCTCACATAGCTTGGGACCTGACTGATATTCTTTGAGATCTTGGCAACATATACTTCACATAAAGGAACCATTTTAAGTGTGCACATCAGCAACATTAATTATATTCAATTATTGTGTGACCATACTGCCAGCTCTGTGCTGATAGTCACCAGAATTACCTCCTCCCAGTTCACAAGACTAACAGAAGCTAACTCTTGGCCCTGAAACCAATTCCAAAGTCTCCAGGACTTTTCCCTCTTTGCAAACTGAAACTGTTCCCATCAAACAGTAACTCCTCATTCCTTTCCACCCCCAGCTCCCAGCAGCCACCACCATGCTTCCTGTCTGATGAATTTGACTATATCTCACATAAGTGGAAACCTGCAGTACGAGTCCTGTTGTAACTGGCTCGTTTCATTAGCAGAATGTCCTCCAGGCTCATCCATGTTGTAGCTTCTGTGACCTGGTTGCCTTTATTTTTTTCTATTTTGCCAGGAAATTTTGACTTTTATTTCTTAAATACTATAAAGGAAGTGGGGGTGGAGGGCCAGAGGAAGAGGGCTAGGAGTCATCAGGAAACTTGGCAGGTTTTAAGAATGACAATGTTGAACCAGTGGGAAATACTTGTTCTTGTGTAAGTCAACCAGAGGGTCAAGCGTATCTTCACATTTGCTTGTGGTTTGCTTTAAGGAAATTTGAGCTTAAGCTGCAGCAATTAATGCAACACATTTATTGAGCTAATAATCAGCAAGTATTATATATATTTATATACCCAGAGTATATAAAAAACAGGAAGATGCTACTACTCAGGGAACTTCCCACCAGTGCAGGAGGCCCAGGGTGCCAATTCGAATCTTTTTTTTTATTTTTTAATTTATTTATTTATACATACAAGCTGGGGTACAGGCCAGAGGCGTGGGGCAGTGAGAAGTTTCACCAGAGACAGAGCGGAGAGCAGAATGGCAGATAGACTGAAGTACACTGCTGAAGGGAGCAGCGGGCGAGGCAGGAGAGGTCTGCCGCACCATGTGGGAATCTCCCTGGTCGGGTGTTGAACTCGCGTTGCCACTGTCGACAGCTCCACAGCACAGTGCTTAACCGCTGCGCCACCAGGGAGGCCCCAATTCGAATCTTGATGTAAACTGATAAGTAAATTCAAGTTTGAATAAAAATGTTAAAAGGCGTTTAAGACAGAGAGGTCATTTCAGGCAGAGGTGGTTAGAGAAGAGGTGCATTTTAGTGGGAACTAGGAGGGTAAATAGGATTTAGTACAAAAGGAATGGGGTCAAAAAAGCAGGGCTTTGGGATTAAATCACTAAGGAGATTTGATCTGCAGCAAGATAAATGTGGACGGTCTCAAGGCTTAGTAATGAAGGTCATGAGAACACAAGAATTATGGAGAGCAGAGAAGAGAGGGAAGGGAGGGATTGACTTTGTTTGAATCTAACAGAAACTCACTCCAACTGGTTTAAACCAAAAAGGGACATTTATTATTAGGTTACGGGGATATTTCATGGAATCCAAGAGGGCAGTCAAGATTGAGAGAAGAATGGAGCAGGAACTGGAAAGCTGCAGTCCAGAGCAGCAGTTATCCTCTGTCTCTGTCCCTCTCCAAGGCCACCTGCAATCTCCCCTCTGCCCCGCCCTCCGCACCTACTTTATCCTTTGCTCTCTCCTCTGTGCTGATAGTCACCAGAATTACCTCTTCCCAGTTCAGAAGACTAGCAGAAGCTAACTACTGGCCCTGAAACTAACTCCAAATATCTGTGGGAGAAAATATGATTGGCCTCTTACTAGTTTAGGGTGCTACCAAGTTCTTTCAGCTATGGGCCAGGGGGGTGGAGCCACATAGTATAAATATAGCTCCTGAGGGCAGCTGCTATGACAGGGAGGACATCTTTGGAAAGCAGGATGTCAGAATGGGCAGATTCTGCAAAAGGTATGGAGTGAACTGAATCAGTCAGGAGGCTTGCAACCCTGTTGGCTAAGAAAGGCCTGCATTAACTGTGGCTTTTTCAGTCCAGAGAATTGAAGGTCCCAGCGGCCATAGGACCAATCTTCCAATAGCTGAAGAGATGTTTGCTGACTTGTGCCTGACTCTCTAGGTGACAAGGTGGCTAATTCCAGTAGAAGAGGAGAATCATCCCTTCCATCAGGGAGAGCCCCCCTTCCACAATGGGCTGTACTCTGAGTGAGGAGGTGCCTACAGGAGTTAGGGTTCCACAGAGGCCTTAACTGGTAGAAGGTAGATTAGATGATAGATTAGATGACCTCACAGATTTCTTCGCTTGCTCAGATTTTGTGGTATTTCCTCTAACTCTAACACCACTCTAACACCAGCTCCACCTCCTTTTGTCTCCCTTCTTCTAATTTATCTATTCACATTCTACGTAAGGGGCTCTGATTCCAGGTGAGCTTCAGGAAGACCAGGAAGGTCATAAAATTGGATTCAAAATTATGTGGGGGTGGGGGTGGAGGTAGGACATATAGAGAAATTTCTCTAGAGAAAGGGCTCAATCACAGGCACCATGACCAAGAAGAGGCTGACAAACTATGATGTAGAGAGAAGTGATTTGAGGGAGTTTATAATAACAGTGAAATAGAGATGGAAGTAGAAAATAGAATGAGAAAAAGGAGAAATCAATATATTAAAAAGCCAGTGGGGTCTACATGGCTGCTATGATTAAACTTCAAGTTTGATTTTGAGCTTCCTGGCAGCCAGAGAAACCTGATATCATTTCTAAGGCTGTAAGAAGCAGCAATTTCTCAAGGGAAATGAAGCCATTTCTAATTCTGATTTCTTTAGGAAATTTCTCACCAAGCAAAAATATCACAAAAGTAAATATAATAAGAATTGTAAAAATATTACCACTTATTCAAAGTTATTTTGTGGCAGGCCCCTAGCTACATGACCCATTAGGGGATGGCAGAGAAGCCCTGACACCCTGCCTGCCACACTCCACACTCTGAGCCACTATAAATAACACAGATCTTTTGAAAGAAAAGGAAAAGTGAAGAGGAATAAGAAAAACTTCAGCCATGACCAGTAAGCTCTAGCAGTTTTTAATCTAGCTGGGAATGAAGACATGCGCAAACAAAACAAACACACATTTTTTTTTTAAAATAATAACAACTGCTACCTTTTTTTTTTTTTGAGACTCTACAATGAGCCTGGCTTTATTTTAGATGCTTTAAAGAATGTATTATCTCATTTGACTTTCCAAATAACCCCCAAGAAGCAGGTATTGTTACCACCCTGTTTTTTGAAGACTAGTTCTAACTAGGAGCCCCCTTGAAGGAAAGCAGAGGTGCACCAGTGTCCCCGGGCATGGCTGTGCCCATATATGACACTTGTATTCATGTGGGGTGGGCAGAAGATCAAAGGTCAAGTTGGTGGGTGAATCATGATATCAGTAATTACTATGGTCAATTGCAGAGACCAGTTTCCTCAAAGAGAATGGATAGAATGGGATGGAGCTGGGTGACCAGCTACAGGTATTTCTGTAAAGACAAAAAATTTTGGAGATCTGCTAAGAATGTTAGAAACTAACTACCAAGACTTTAAATACTGGTGAGAAAATGAACTTCAAATACCTGGAAGTGATATTAAAAGCTAGAAAAAGGCTCACCCCCCCCCCTTTTTTTTATTATTCCACTCAGGAAACATGAGGCTGCTGTTCAAAAAGTCAGGTTCTTTTTTACTTTTCTCAATTCTAAGATGCTACCCATGGTTTGTCTACTCTGAAGGAAAAGCCCTCTCTCTCTTAAGTAACGTTCAAGTGAACGGAAGACAGGCCTAACCAGATTTCAAAATTTTTATGCTTTTAAAAGCAAAGATGATATTTTTCTCTTTTATGTTTCTGGAGCTAGAATTTTTTTCTTTCACATAGCCCCATCTCAATTATCTACCCAAACGACTTTAGTGAGGACAGGGACCTTGTCTGTCTCACTCATTTTTGCATCTTCAGAGTCTAACAAAGAGTTCAATCAGTAGACATTTGATCAAAAAATGAAGAGTTGGGGCCTCTCCGGTGGCGCAGCAGTTAGGTGCTGCGCTGTGGAGCTGTTGGCAGCAGCGACGCAAGTTTGACGCCTGGCCGAAGAGATTCCCACTTGGCACGGCAGACCTCTCCTGCCTCACCTGCTGCTCCCCTCAGCAGTGTGTTTCTGTCGATTTACCTGTTCTGCTCCCCACTCTGTCTGGTGAACCCTCTCGCCACCCTATACCTCTGGTCTGTACCCCAGCTTGTATGCATAAATAAACCTTTAAAAAAAATGAACAATGGATGCATGCATAAATGAGTGCATAGATGAAGCTGCATTTCTCTAATTTTATTCGCATCAAAATCACCAGGAAGACTATCTCTTAGCAAGTATTGAGGATGTAGTACTGGCTTCACTGGATCTGTGTCCCGTCCTTGAATTCCTGTACCAATATGGATAACAGCTTAGTGCCTTGTCAATAAGTACAGTGTGTTCCAAATGCTGCTGCCGAACGCAACAAGCCATCCGAGCAGAGGTGCTTGTGTGAAGGTGACATTTGCCCTCACCAATGTCATCTAAGGAAATACCCATCTTCCCTTAAGTGTCTCTCCTCCCTGCCTTCACATATCACTGCACTATAAATGATGAGGAGGAAGGTTTGTAAATCAAGAAAAGGGCCCTGCTTTCAAGCACTCCTTAATTAGGTAGGATGGATACAGCATCCTAGTTCATTTGGACGGGACAGTGGGGAACTGTTCTGTCTCCTGGATGTCTCCCCCCCCCCCCCCCGGGTCCTGCAGTGTCCCCAGGGTGATTGTTCTGAATAAGGAGTTTATAACTTCTAAACTTCCTCCTCCTCATGCTACGACCGACAGGCTATTTTGCAGGGTGAGTCTGCTGCCAGGTTTTACAAAAATGTTTAGAGATTGACTATGGAGTTGAATTTTCTGTTCAGTTATTCATTCCTCACCTTGTTCTGAAAATAATTTAAGGCTCCTTTAACATTTTATAAATCGATAGAATGAGGGGAAGAAAAGAAGTTTGGAACCTAAAACTGAGCCAGGAATGGGACTATCACATAACAGTGTGTACCATGAAGTTCTGAATACTCATTGTGGGTGAGATTCACATTTGGATTTGAGCGTTCTAACAACCAGTGCAGAAAGAGAAAGTCAGTGATTCCCACAGTCCATAGCATCTGTAAGCCAGCATGCCCACAGGCCAACTGCATGGGAGAAGCTCAATTAATCCTGACCTGAGACTAGACAGGAATTTTTCCCAGGGTTCCTCATAATGAGGACTCTCTGTGATGAAATAAAGAACACACCAATAAAATTCTTGCACAAACAATGCATTTTGCACAGGGTTATTCCTTAGTAGAAGTTGGCAGCATCAACATCCCATGAAATGTGAAGACTATAAAAGCAATTCTTTGTGGATCAACATGATGTAGCCAATTCGATGCTGGCCTGACTTAAATCAGGATCGACTTTAGAGCATCTTAACAGGTGTGAAAAGTGGCTGGGAGAAAAGAACAGGGCTCCAGGTCTTATTCTCAGTTCTGTCACATGTGGATGGTGAAAAGAGCTCAGACTTTGGCTACAGATAAAAGTGAATTTGAATCAGCACTACTCAATTAGCCATGTGCTCTTGAGCTATCTTTACCTCAGTTTGTTCAACTATATAACGGGTGATCTGTTTCTTTTGTGTAGATTGTTGCATGGAAGACAATGTAGATGCATTGCCCAACTTAACGGAATAGAATGAGAGCATAATAAAAAGCAATTACAAAACTTTCCATCATGTCATTGGGCTATGAAATTTACTCTGGGAAAAGTGAATTTCTTGGACCTGTTTCTTCGTCAGAAATTAAAGGTGTTAGAGAGTAAGTACTACTGAAATCCATTTCTATTTCTGGTATTCTGTTTTATGATTCCATGAAATTTAAAATGTAACTTTATGTCAGAGAACACAAATACTAAAATTATGTTGTTGCTTTTGTACAAATCCTCCCCATTTTAATAATAGCCAGATTCATGTATATTCTCAGATCAACTGTGAAAAAGTGATAACATCCATTTATTATTGCACAATAAGAAAACAGGAAAATAGTTGGAGGGAAACTCTAAATGCAAGCAACGACCACACCCTGCAATATCTCCTCTGGCCTACTGGACAGTCCCAGCTCTGTAGTAGGGAGAGCAGGTCCTTTAGCATGTCCACTCTTCCAGCCTTACCCCGATCTTAATCACCTGGTAGTGGTAGTCCAAATCCACTCAGTTTTCTATCAATTTTTTAAAATTTTTATTTAATTTTATTAAGGCAACATTGGCTTATATTATTATTATTATTATTATCATTATTATTACTGTTATTGCTTTTGGAAGTATAAGACCCTTCCCTCTCCCTCAGGTATAGCCACCATAGTACACCCACCACTAAATCACCCATAGCCCACTACCATAGTCCACTGTCCTCACTTTCTTCTTCTCACAGTCCCCAACCTCTCCCCTTCTGGATGGTTTGGTTCTATAGTTAGCATTCAAGATTTAGTTTTTAAGCTTGTCTTTATCTTACCCATATTTTGGTTTTTCTATGTTCCACCAAATAGTGTCTATATAAGTGACACCATCTGGTATTTATCTTTCTTCTTCTGACTTATCTCACGTAGCTTTTTCCCTTCCGGTTCCATCCATGTTGCCACAATTAGCATGAGTTTATCTTTTGTATCACTGAATAGTATTCTGTTGTCTATATATATATATATACCACATATTCTTGATCCACTTATCTGTTTTGGGGCATTTAGGCATGTTTCTATCATTTGGCTATTGTAAACAGTACTGCACTGAACGTGGGAGTGCAGGTTTCCTTTTGAAACAGTGGTTTTGAATTTTTCAGCTAGATGCCTAGGAGTGGAATTACTGGGTCATGTGGCAGGTCCATTTTTAATCTTTTCAGAGACCTCCATACTGCTTTCCATAAGGACTCAGTTTTTTTTTTCTTTTTAGATTTATTTATTTACGCATACAAGCTGGGGAACAGGCCAGAGGCATGGGGTGGTGAGAGGGTTCACCAGAGACAGAGTGGGGAGCAGAACAGGCAGATTGACTTAAATACACTGCTGAGGGGAGCAGCGAGCGAGGCAGGAGAGGTCTGCCGCACCATGTGGGAATCTCCCCGACTGGGCATCGAACTCCTGTCACTGCTGTGGCAGCTCCACAGTGCAGCGCCTAACCACTGTGCCACCAGGGAGGCACAGTAGTCAGTTTTCTTAAACTGTGCTTTACCCAAGCCAATCCTCTGCTTCGAATGTATTACCCTACCTTTTCCAACTAGCTTCCAGAAAGCTACTTAAAGAATTATCCAAACAGTTAATATTAACCCCTAATTTATCTCCCTAGGAAGATACAGTGTCAAGAAGCAAAATTAATATCCAGATTAATTCTTTTAACTTTGCCATGGTTTCTTTTTTTCATCATTCCAATAACAATCCTGTGCTTTGATAAGTACCAATATATGCTGAACACTGCCTTTTATGTATTATCTTTTAGAATTCTCACAATATCCCTTAGAGGTAAGTACTGTGGAAGAAACAGAAGAAGAAGAGGCTGAAGGAAGTTTAGTAATTTGCCCAAGATAGAAAAATTAGGTAGTTAGGGAGCCCATGTTTCTAAATTCAAACCTGGTACTCTCTCTGCCATCTATTGCCTCCCCAAAGGAGCAAATGCCATCTCACCCAAAGTTTTTTTTAACTTAGCAAGATGGGTTAAAACAGGTAAGACATGGTGCTTCCTGAGGATGTGGAATATAATGTATCTATTTTCTTGACTCCAGAGAGAATTGTGTCTCAACCGTCTTTCTCAAAATACACCCACCCCACCCCCAAACACAATCTGTTTATGAAATCAATCAATTGTATTTATGGAAAGTTTCATCAGTTTGTTTCTGGAATATGCACGAACAAGTCTAAGATGTTGCCCTAACCCTCAAAGAACCTACAATCAGACAAAGGTGTAGAAAGCTGTAAGTCAGGTGCCAAATTGTGTGGTGCAGATTCTAATGCAATCCCATCTAAGGAGGGAAGAGTCAGACATCATGGAGAAGGCTGGTCCTGAACTAATTCTGAAGTCCAACAGGTGGGGAAGTAAACCAAAATGTGAGTGGGGCATTAGATGCAAAGGAAGGAGCCCCCAAACCCAATGAGAAATCAGTTTTATAATTAAAAAGTAACAGCTGTCAGGAAAAAGTAGATTTACTATTTGAGTTGTGAAATATAAATCTCAGTTCCATTTATTCAGCTGTTTCTACTTTTTTTTTTTTACTGGAATAGAAAACACAAAGATTACAAATACCATCTCATGGAGCAGCCTCCCACTAACGTGTCCAAGTTATCCAGGTCTTTCCGTAACCATTGTAATGGCCCAGTGTGCATTGTCTTCACAGATAATTACTAAGGGTCCACACTGAGTGCCACGGGGCCTGGCAAGGCACTGGGGACCAAGCAGCAAACAAGGGAAACATGTTCAGAAAAAATGGTCAGTGAAGGCCTGCCCAATGTCATACCTGAGAGCCCCCCCAGGGTCCTCCTCATTCAGTCTGCTCCAGACAAAACAGATCTTTGCTACTCTCCAAACTTCCCAGACACAGGCCAACCCATCTCTGTGCTGTCCCTCCGTAGGCCTGCCTACCCCTCCCTCTCCACCTGCGAGTTGCACCAGTGTCACTGAAGCCTCTTCTAGCCCTCATTCCTTACCCCCTTCCATGCTTAATGTACTGCTAGAGGACTAATTATCCTTTGATCCACTATACATTTGTCCTGTTTGTTTATTAACTAGGTAACTCCTGGTAGAATGCAAGCCTCAAAGGGTGGAGATTTTTGTGTTTTGTTCACTTGTACTAAAGAGTTAAAGTTCACTGTGTTGAAGAATTTGTGTAAAACGGGCCTCCCTGGTGGCACAGCGGCTAGGCGCTGCATTGTGGAACTGTCGCAGCAGCGACAGCAGTTCAACGCCCGGCCGGGGAGATTCCCACATGCCATGGCAGACCTCCCCTGCCTCGCCCGCTGCTCCCCTCAGCAGTGATTCCGTTGATCTGCCTGTTCTGCTCCCCACTCTGTCTCTGGTGAATCCTCTCTCCATCCCACACCTCTGGTCTACACCCCAGCTGATATGCATAAAAATAAATAAATCTTTTAAAAAATAAAGAATTTGTGTAGAACTAATTTGGATTGAAGAGTGGCTGGCTCCTAAAAGTTACCAAATAAACATTAACTTAATTATGATTCTAAAGAATTTTCAGATATTCCCAAATGGTAGAATCTGAAAAATCTTCCCAAATTCTCAGAGGCATGACCCCTAAAGACATAGGGGTTTGGACTGTGAGATGACACCTATGGCATGAGGAGGTCCATTAAGACAATCTGAGTCAGCAAGTCAGAACAGGTTCATTGGGCTTTTGGAACTAACACTTTTGGAACTAACACTTTTGGAACTAACACGGGGCCTCCTCTACATTAAACACCTCACGATGTCAAGTCATTAAACTGCCTGTGGACCTGCTCTATGCAACGGCCCAGTGCTGAAAATCTGCCCTGATTTCTCACGTTATTAATTCCATTTTCATCCCCAGACTCTTGCCCCTACATCCTCACATCAGTCTCACTATTGATATTTACTAACAGTTAGATGTTGATGCCAAAGCTGGGAAGCAAGTGTGAAATGGGGGTGGGGGGTGCAGGAGAGCTCCCAGATACCTGCAAACTCTCCTTTGGTGGCGTGGAAAGTGAGCAAGTAACTAGGCCTTTGGTACCAATCTTAGCTGACCCCATGGCCTGGAGAAATGCACTTGGCTTCTTCATGCCACTTTCCTGGATAAGAAAATAATCAATAGTTAATTTCCCGATTTAAAGCAAAGAGTCAGTCTGAGATTCACATATAAACCTGTTTAGGTTGGATGGTAAGATGATAATTTAGCTTGAACCATGGAATTTGCTAGTTTTAATGTCAAGTATGGTATAACAACAGCAATTATTTGTCATTCATTAAGAAAACAAGGAACTATGGTTTAGGTAGTCCTGTTGAGTGTGTATTTCAAATATGGGACCAGTAGTTCATTGGCTCATGCTTTAATTCTACAAATTGGCTCAGCTCCCAGGAGGTGATAACTACTAATATTTATCAAGTATCTGTGGTGTGGGCAGCACTTGCATTAATATCATCTTATTTGATTCTAAAATGGACAGTTATCTCCTGCATTCATTTTAGAATCAAGTAACACATGCTAGGAATCCCTCAGAAAAGTAGGGCCCATGTGCCAGAGCCACCTGCAGCCTCTGAACAGCCCAAAAGCTAAGGATGGCCTTAGCTATTTAAAGGGTTGTAAGTACACAGAGAGAGAGAGAGAGAGAGAGAAAGAGAAAGACAGCAGAGACCAAATTCGGCCTAGAAGGTTAAAATATGTACCATTTAACTTTTTTTTTAAAGATTTATTTTTCATTTATACATACAAGCTGGGGTACAGGGCAGAGGCGTGGGGCGGCGAGAGGGTTCACCAGAGACAGAGTGGGGAGCAGAACAGGCAGATCAGAAATACACTGCTGAGGGGAGCAGCGGCCGAGGCAGGAGAGGTCTGACGTGCCATGTGGGATTCTCCCTGTCCGGGCGTTGAACTCGAGTCGCAGCTGCCATTCTCCCTGTCTGGGCGTTGAACTGCAGCTGCCCACAGCTCCACAGTGCAGCGCTTAACCGCTGCGCCACCAGGGAGGCCCCGTTTAACTCTTTAAAGAGAGTTTACGGCCCCCTGTCCCAGTGCCAGCTGCCTGTGTCAGGTACTCATAACATGCTAACTCAGAATGCTGTGAGCAGCATAAGTGTGAGCAGGTCCTTTAAGTGACAGGCACAGATGGCACTGGTATTGGTTGGAGGTGACCACAGTAGTCAAGAAACAGGAAATAACTTGGAAAACAGAAGTTTCTTCCCCCCTTTCTGTTTCTCACACTTGCTATGAAAAGTGGGATAGGTTCCCTAAACTCTCCCAGACTGGTAACTTCTATAAAATAGGGGTCAGAACTCCCTTTTATCGAGTCTTTTTTTAAAAAAATTATTGTTATTTACATCTTTTACATTATTGTGTATTCCCCGTAGGTTCCCCACCACCTATTCACCCATGAACCATCACCATAGTCCCTTGTGCTCTTTTCTCCCCCAGTTTGAACCCTTATCCTCCCCCTCCCTGGCTGAATGTCTCTCTCTTATTTGGTTCCCCTATAATCCTGCTATAAGTGAAACCATTCAATATTTTTCTCTTTTCTTCTGGCTTATTTCGCTGAGCATGATCCCTTCTAGCTCTATCCATGTCACTGCGAATTGCATGTGATCTTTTTTGAATGCTGAATAGTATTCCATTGTGTATATGTACCACATCTTCTTGATCCAGTCATCTATTTTTGGGCATCTGGGTTGTTTCTACACTGCTGGTGGGAATGCGAACTGGTCCAACCACTATGGAAAGCTGTATGGTGGTTCCTCAAACTGCTAAAAATGGAATTTCCATATGTCCCAATAAGAACACTTCTGGGAATCTACCCAAAGGACACAAAAACATTAATCCAAAAGGATACATGCACCCCTATGTTTATTGCAGCACTGTTTACAATAGCTTAGATACTATGAGCCTTGAGTTCATTAAGACTAGTCCAGGAGGGCCTCCCTTGTGGCACAGTGGGTTAAGTCTCAGCACTATGAAGCAATCCGCAGCCACTGTGGCACAAGTTCGATCCCCAGCCAGGGAGCTTCCACATGGCGCAGCAGACCTCTCCTGTCTGGCCTTCTGTTCCCCTCGGCAGTGTATTTCAGTAAATCCACCTGTTCTGCTCCCCACTCTGTCTCTGGTGAGTCCTCTCACCACCCCACACCTCTGGTCTATACCCCAGCTTGCATGCATAAATTAATCTTTTTAAAAAAAAAAAAAAAACTAGTCCAGGAGCTCAGACATGAGAATATGTATTCTGCTTTGAGAGTTCTTCAAAATCATGATGACCCAATTACTTCCCTTCTTATAAATTTAAGGATAGCTTTAACATGCTGCAGGTGAAACCGGAGCCCCACAGCATGGACTGTGGGACAAGACTGGCTCCTTCCCACTGCTGCATAAGCAGTGAAGCCACTGGAAAAAACATGGCGGTTTTCCCTGCCCTGGCCCTAAAATGATCTGATTGGTCACTTAGAATTGAAAATAGTCCAACCAGGCCGTTATCAAGTGGGATGGGGAACCCTGAAAGAGGATATAAGGCAGGACAGGAACCAGCTCAGGACTGCCAGACTCCCAGACTCTCAGGCTCCTGCCACTGTGTACCTGGCCTCCTAATAAGAAAGAAGGATTCAGCATCTGAACTCCAGAGAGAGAAACTGAAGAGCTTTGCAGCAACCAAGCGGCTGTACCTGCCTCTGGTCCTGCCGCTGCCACTGCCTGAAAAGAGCATCAAAGGCCCCGGGGCCTGTGTCTCAAAGAGCTGTTGTTGGTATGGGCCAACAATTCACAAGAATCGTCCAGCACCGCCTCCCAATGCTGTTGTCTCCATCGCTGTCTGGTCCAGCGTCTGGTGCTGCTCATCCTGACCTTCAGACTGTTGCTGTGGGCTACTTAGGCATCACTCAGTGGCTGGAGGCCAACCTCCAGCTGTGAGGAGTTGGATCTTGACCCATCACTTGCCAGCGTGCCACAAGCTCCAGGTCATTTTTGGCGGGAAGCACCATCTTGGATAAACAGACTTTTGTTTGGGACTTTGGACGCTGTGGACACTTTTCTGTGGGGAGAGAGCTGGCCTCTGTGGCCCTACTAACTCTTGTTTCTCTGTTTGTTGAATAACTGTTGTTGTTCCCTGAGCCTGAGTGCTCTTGCAATTGTCCACACAGGTGAAGAACCCACAGACAGTCACCTGATCTACACCGGGGCACTGTCCTTGGATGGCTATGGCACCCCTATAGCCCTGTGTCAAAGGGACCTGGAACAAGGGACAAGGAGGCAAGGAACTGTGAGGGGGGTAGGAAACAGGTCTACCGGATAAGAACCCATAGTGTGCCATCTCTGTTTTGGGTGACAAATGTAGAAGTGCCATTTGGGGGCTAGAATATTGTTTTTAAGCAGAAAGTAGTTTTCTCTGTTTGAGCATCCAAATGCAAAAAGAAAAATACCAGCACTACAGGCCAAATACAAAGAGGGGAGGGGGATCCAATTTTAAAAATGCTCATGGCAATGAAAAACTATAACTTCCAATGTGAACCAATTCATTGAGGCCTTAACATTCATTTGTTGGGAATGGAGGGGGCAGTAAAATCTGCCGTCAGAGCCAATTGGGGAGCGGCAGGCTGGAAAGGTCAGCTCCAGCTAGGGATGTGCAACTCCTCGACTTTGTTAAAATGATGGTATTCGACAGAAGTTACATCTGAGGTCAAGTGACCGCAATAACAGGGGACAAGGAGCGCTCTCAAATCATTCTCGGGGATGAAAATGACATGAAACTGACATAATATCTGAGGTGAGATGAAACTCAAATCCTCAGCAGCTGAACACTTCACCTACTGATGGGCGGCCTGACCCTCACCAATCTCATAATCATACCCGTGTCAAGAGGGGAGCAGAGCCTCCAGTAACATAAGGCGCAGCTCCTGCATTTTTGGGGAGGGAAGGCTTTGTCTCTGCTTCTGAAATGATGTTGTTAAAAGTTTCAATACTCAGCTTTAAACCTTTCAAATCAATGTCTTATTAGAAAAATTGGATTCCACCTACATGCATGGAATCTCTTCCCTTATGCAATTTTTCTCCACTCTAGGTATTTCTTGGCCAGCATTTTCAGCAATAAAATGTGTGTTTTAGTTCAATGACTATCTTGATGTTATTTAAAGATTCAACCCAATTCCATTCAGAATGTAAGGATGATCTCTAATCTGGGTTAATCTTCTAGTTTCAAAACTATATGGTGGGGGAGGGGAAGGGGCAGGTTGAAAGGAAGATAATGGTAAAATGTTCTCTTTGCCTCCAAATAGCATATATAAAAGGAGGGTGTTCTAGAGACTGTTGAATATATTTAGCCACGATAAAGGACTTCTGAAAAGGAAGCCTAAACTACATTTGAATTTAAAGCAAGTATTAAAATTAAAAACCCAAAAGGAGAAATATTACATTAAATCAGCTGCTACAAAAAATACTTCATGCTCTATCATTTGCCCTGTAATTGCTCTAACACGAGGCTCGCTCTGGTAGACTGTACTCCCATCTATCGGTGTACTGAGAAGAACTTCTGGGTGTGTTTTTATTGTTGTTTTTTTCCTAAGTGACTCAAGATGTGGCCATTTGCATAAACACAAGCACTCTACCTCCTAAATATACCCTGATCGCTTCTCTGCCAATGTAGGTAGGCGCCCCAAAGCCAATAAATACAGTTGTCAGCAAGGGGATGAATCAGCATGTATTTAAATCAAAGACAGCCACGAAAGACTGCATTAGTTCTGTTCCTGGGACCTGTCAAACCGCAGAAGAGATTAAACATCTGACCCTCTTCATCCCCAACATTGCTCCACAGGAGACATTTCTGTCACTATTCCTGCCACTTGGCTTTCAAAGATGCCACAAAGCCTAGGGCGACCTCTGCTACATTTCAGTGTTGTTTATTGATTTCTGACCCAGTGCTTAATAGTTTTCCCAGTCCCCCTGAATGGCTTTTGTAAGCAATGGGGTTTGTACATCTCACCGATCAATACCTTTTATATTTACAATAAAATTGAAACTGCTTCTGCTGGGGGCGCAGCCCAGCATTTGTCATCCTTCAGCGAGGGAAAACTATGTCATTATCTGAATTAAAACATTTATTTCTGATTAAGAGAGTGTCCTATCTCATTAATTTTTCCCTTTCCAATAGAATGGGAATAGAACCCTATTGATTTTTGCACTTTTACACATCTCCACTGCTGGGAAGATAATTGAGAAGTTAGCCAGAATAAATGAAGTTTCAAGTCTAGTGGGCCAGCCAATACCTTCCAAATTCAAGGTGTTTTTATGAAGCTGGATTTTAATTTGTTGGCAAGCTGAAGCAGTGGGACTTACTCGGCTGAGTAAATTGGATTAAGAGTAGAATCGGCTCGAAACATGTCTTGGGGAATGCTGAGGGCCCAGTTCCCCTTGGACAACCAGAGCCTTGCTTTAGATTTATGCTAAGACAGCTTCCAAATTGCCCTCCTTCAAAACTCCCAGCCCACTTCAGGAAGTGTGGATCACTGACCCAAAAGCCTATTAACTCCTGTTTCCCTTCCTCATGCCTGTGGCCTTAAAAACAACCAAGATCTAATCAGAGGTTGAACTAGACCTTCAGATTGTCGGCACCAATTGATTACACTTTATTAGAATAATGGGACTAAATCCAAGCTTCATTAAGAGGAATTCCCTCTGCTTGGAACCCTTCTTTCTGAAGACCTTTCAATTACAAACCCTTATGGCACACATAGGGAATCCTGCTCACTTTGATATTTTCCTCATTAGGAGTTAACCGTCATTTGTTCTTATTTCCATATGCAATGTCCAAGCCTTGTCTGCTCCTGGAAAGGAGAGAAAAGGCACCGGTCTCTAGGGCTAGAAGAAAGCAGGAGATTCAGATCATTTAAATCATAGCTCTCTTTGTTAATGTCTTAATTTGTTACCTTCTCTGTAATTTATTTGTCACTGGTCCATTGCTTTTAACATTCACATTCACATCTATGTATCTTTAGTCCCTCTAGGAAAAACAGAATTAAAAGAGAGTGGGAACCAGGTTCAAACTAAAGATCGTCTAAGTTACAGCTAAAGATTTTTCAAGGAAAGAAAATGTGCTTAGTGCCTTCCCTGGTGACCTGAAAATAGAGATCTGCCAAGAGAAGAGCTCATCTAGAAACAAGGTTGAGAACTTTTGTTCACATTTAGACCACAACAGTTTGAGGGGAATGTGAAGATCACTTTTCCCCTTAGAAGCAAAATGAAGCATTGAAAATTAAAGAAATTATTTCTACAGAAGAGACTTCCAAACTGGGCATAGAACAGTCTGAATTCAGCAGGCATGTTCTTTGGTGTGTGTGTGTGTGTGTGTGTG